>CM054057.1:431804987-431923031 GCA_028641055.1 Alopecurus myosuroides
ATGGAGGGAGTAGGAAGTAAAATGTCTGCTATGTTCGTTGTAGCTCATGAATTTCTGACTGGGGTCGTCCAGCAGATTCAAACTCTATTTAATAAAGCGGGGAGTTTAGATTAAATAAAAAAGTCGTCCGGTGCTTGATACCCTGACTCGGGTAACTGTTCTATGTACTCAGCTGCCGTGTAGCGATAATAAACACGAGGGACTTTTTTCTTGAGGGAAATAAACGTAGCGGAAGGCAACGTTTCTTCCCCATCCTTTTGGTCGGTTTAATTTCTTCTCCTCTCCTGCCATGACTTGTGAATTTTGACGAGGCGTTCGTTCGAATGGCCTCGTCGTCCTCCTCCCCCGGCCGCCGCCTCGTCAGATCCCTAGCGCCGCGGCCAGGCGCGGTGGCGTCTCTAATCCCGGGTCTCCCGGACGACGTGGCGGCCGTCATCCTCTGCCTGCTCACGTTCCCCGACCAATCCCGCCTCCGGGCCACCTCACGCGCGTGGCGGCTCCTCCTTTCCGCCCCGACGCTTCTCCTGCTCCGCCGCAGCCTCCGCCTCCCTTCCCGCCACCTCCTATGCCTCTTCCCTACCGACCCATCACTCGCCTCTCCCATCCTGCTCGACCCCACCGCCCCCACCGCCTGGTGGCCCCTCCCGCCGATCCCCTGCTCGCCTCAGCTGTACGGCCTCGCCAACTTCGCTGCACTCGCCGTCGGGAGCCACCTCTACGTCCTTGGAGGCTCTCACTTTGACGCCCGGAGTTATCCCCTCGGCCATCCCTCACCCTCCGCTGCCGCCTACCGACTCGACCTCGCGCTCTCCCGCCACCGCTGGGAGCGCCTCCCCGACATGCACATCCCCCGCGGGAGCTTTGCCTGCGCCCCCACGCCTGGCGGCGGGGTCATCGTCTCCGGGGGTGGGTCCAAACACCCGACGTTCCCCTCCTGTGGCAGCCGCATCAACAGCACCGAATGGTACGATTCCGCCACTCGTACATGGCACATCGCCAAGGGGATGCCCCGGGAGAGGGCCGGGTGCGTGGGATTCGTGGCGCACGGGGCAGTGAATGGGAGGGAGGATGAGTTCTGGGTCATGGGTGGGTACGACGGTTATACCACAGTGGGTGGAGTGGTGCCGACCGACGTGTACTGCCGGGACGCTGTGGCGCTCGGACTGTGGAGCGGGAAGTGGAGGGAGATAGGAGATATGTGGGTCGAAGGTGAGAGGCGTCGACTCGGGCCCGTGGCCACCATTTCTGCTGATGATGGAAGTACAGAGGTGTTCATGCTCGATGGACATCATGTCTTCAGGTCAGGCAATTCATCTTGGATTTGCTTGAATTTCCAGTTTATATTGCTTCAGTTTAAAGTTCAACTTATGTTATTGTTTGCATAATGTGTATTCGGTTTTGCTAGCATTAATCTAGTTTCCTTTTCTACATGGTTGTTGCATAGTATTTTTAGCGCACATGTTTGCCTATTTGGTTTGTAGTGCTTAAATTTACTTGTTTCATTTTTTGCGATTCTTCATTAATTGAGAGTTTAGAAAGATAGTCGTTATTTGTAAACCTTGCTCTTCTACCTGGCCATGTAATTTAGTTTATTTGGTAAAATGTGCATGTGGGGAAATTAAGGAACACTAGGATTATAGGAAGCAGCTTTTCTCTTTAGTTAGTTCAGTTTCCTTTTCCAGTGTGTCTCTGTGCTGGGTATGTGATGGTTTTGATTATATACCAGCGCTTCCATATAAAATTGAAGAAACAGGTCTGTAAGATGAAAGAGTATCTTTGCACTTCTCTCCCTCTTCTGCTTACAGTGACTTGTTCTTACTTTGATACATATTATCTTCTGCTCAGCTCTTGCTTTGTATTATGGGACCGATTTCAACAAGAACAATGTTATATCTATTTATTTACATATTTCTAATCTATCTCCGTGAGACTTAGATCATTCGTTATAAACTATGTGCAAACTATCTTGTTATTCAATTTTAAGCCAACCTCAATGATGTTCTGACTTGGAAGGCTGCAACTATCGGCCTTTATAGGTTGTCCTCATCCTATGCTTATCTACAAAGTAGTTGGGAGTATGAAATTTTATGAAGAGGCATATTTACTTTATCCTCCGAATTTCTTACTGTTCGCAACAAAAAAATACTTCCAACCTCGCAACTTGTTCTAACTAATTGATATGAGATGGTTTCCATGTAGCGTTGTTACATAATCACATGCTGTTATGTGGGGATTAACCTACAGCCAGCGCCCAGCTGGTTAGTTCTAGTTCGCATGGTCATACCAAGTTAGGATGGTCCTGATTGGACACCACATTTCCACATTGATCTGCAGTTTAGTGGGTAGATAGAAACCACCAGGTCCTCCTGAAGTCGGGGCGCTTGGCATAAGAGCGTGGTGAACTTCTTGTTGTGATCTGTCACCATGCCTGTGAGTTTGAAGGAGATAAGATTTCCGGGCATTGCTGAGAGACAGTTGCCCGAACTGAATATTGATCAAAATTTATCGAGGTGGCACCAGGTCCATGTTTCTCCTCGTACTGCTGATACCACAACTGCGTGTCGCCCGTTAGGCGGAAGAAGGTGATGCCCACCTTCTCCATGGAGGCTGTGCACTGCACATTAGGTGGGGAACTCCATTTTGAAGAAACGCGGAGGATGGTCGTCCGTGGATGTGGGCTGAGGAAGCAGCCCATCGAGCTCCTTATTCTCGGCGTGGTTGCTGGACTCTTGCTGTCCGCTGTTCTCTAGCTTGGCAATAGCCAGATTGTGGTTGCTGATCTGCTGAGGTGTAGTCGAGATCCTTGTTCTGGCCATCGAATCTTTGGTCGATGCCATCCAATCGCCTCATGAGGGTGATGAGGGTGCTGTTAATCTTCTCAATGTCGTCAGCGGTAGCTGACCATGATTGAACCTGGCTCTTACACCAAGATGTTATGGCATGGGTAAGGCTGGTAGAATAGATGGCACTGGACAGATGAGGTGCGATACCCAACCAAGAGGGCATTGCCACACAACAAGAGCTGGGAAGAAATAGAGAGAGGTAGTTTGGGTAACTTTCTGCTTGTCTACTGGTCGATATTGCTACGCATTGTAAAGCCAGCTTACAACTTGGCGACTAAGCCGAGCTTGCAAGCTTTAGGAATCAACTTACTAGAGGATAAAAAATATCTCTTAAGAGATTTAAACTGCTATGGATAACTAGGGATATGTATCCTAAAGTCTCTGCCGTGGCCTTCTTGCGCCTCCTGTAGGTCTGGTCCCACATAACAGGTGGCCTATCATTTTCAGTTTCCTGCTGGTACTTGCCTACATATTGTTTTCCACATGGGTCTTCTCAAGAAATTCCATGGTGACCTTGCAGAAGCTTTGCCACCGCTTACTCCCATTGAAAATGGTCGTGTTCTCCCTGTTCCAGAGAAGGTGCTGCAGACTTCACTTGGCATATCCTTATTAAGTGGCTAGTGTTACATGAGCAGGATGCTACATGGGAACCTGAACCAGGATTCTAGGAGGCATATCCCTCATTTCGGCTCGAGGAAAAGCTGTTTCGCGAGGAGGGGAGAGATGTTATGTGAGGATTAACCTACAGCCGGCGCCCAGATGGTTTAGTGAAGTCTGTATGGTCGTACCAAGTTAGGATTGGTAGTTGGTTTGTTTTTCAGGAGTCCCTGCCTCCTTCGCGCGGTCGGCCTAGTTCGAGTCGGACGTGGCGTGAAGGACGTTTCTTGGATGACATGATGGGCTGTGTTGGATCATGGCATCTCAGATCATCCCGGCGTGCACTTTATCTAGGTGTTCTTCGACATGGCTCCTCCCTCCGTGCCACCTGCTCTTCTCGGTCTTGTTGGATGGTGCCACAACACCGCATCCAACAGCTTTGTGGAGGCCTTAGGGATGTATGGTAGCCATCCCCTACCATGGTTATTCTTTCCTGTGTCTTCTGCGAGCGGTTGCTGCGTGAACCTTGCGTGAAGATCTGATCTGATGATCCGGCAAGGGTAGCGTCTATGGGCGTCATCCACCTCCTTGGAGGTTGTCTTGAGGCGCTGACACTGCTTCAACTTTGGTCAATTCTCCGGGGTGAAAACCTATGAGCTAACTTTGATGGTTCAGGCAACAGTGGTAGAGGTTCGTTTTGAAGTTTCAGACCCTCACCACTTTGCCGGTGACGAAGAGCCTGTTGGTTGTGGAATGTGCATCACCAGGAAGCTAACATGCGATAGGTGGAGTTTTTTTTAAGACGATGGCTGTGTGCATTCTTGATGTTTTGCTTTTCTGTTTTTGTCATGTTCGCTGTGTGCATTCTTGAGGTTTTGTGACCATGTTTATGCTTTTGTATCAACTTGATGCTTCAATAAAAGAGCCCTTTTCGAAAAACAGTTCTTTCTGTAGGGTTTTGTATAAAGCCATACTATATAATACTCCCTCTGTTTCAATATATAAGACGTTTTAGCTCCATCACATAGTGACTAGGTGTGGCTTCAAATGAATGAACATATATACTAATACATGTCTACATACATGTAGATAGATATGAATGTGAACAAATGCTAAAACATCTTATATTATGGAACGGAGGGAGTAGGAGGCAATCACATTGGTTTGAGACAGGCAATCAATTAAGTTCAATCTTCCCTATCCCTGTTCTCTATCCTCTCCCAGTTATCTTTCTGGTTTTGTGCGCCAACAGTGCCTCCCCGCAGGCCTCTTGTCGGTCCACAGGCCCCTCCTGGCCTAGGCTACACCCTCAGATCTAGGAGCCATAACACATGATATTTACAACAACAACAACCAAGCCTTTCAGTCCCAAACAAGTTGGGGTAGGCTAGAGTTGAAACCCATAAGATCTCGAAGCCAAGTCATGGTTCTGGAACATGGATAGCTAACTTCCACGCACCCCTGTCCATGGCTAAATCTTTGTCGATATTCCAAACCTTCAGATCTCTCTTAACGGACTCCTCCCACGTCAAGTTTGGTCTACAAACACATGACATTTACAAAGGGATATATTATCTAAAAATGGAACTTGCTTGAACCATCAGTAACTAAATTTCTTCTGAAATCTAGAAGTCCCCATGTACTAGCGTGCTATCTATTTTTATGAGGATTTCACTTTTTATTTGTTTTCTGAAATTCGCATAATCTAATTTGCGGCCCTTCCTTTGTGCACCGTGTTCCGGTTCATTCATTAGACGACCAAAATGGCAAACCCTGTTAGCACTGAACTAAAAAATGATTCAGATTATTTAGAACCTTGGCAAATCCTAGCTTGCACACTAAGTTGGTATCAGATGATGCTATGTTAGCAGATAACATAGCCTTGTCTGGAATACAAGATGTTACATATAGAATATCTGTTCGGTATTACCTAGTAAAATCTTGCTCCCACGTCATATTTTTGATATATGGGTGCATCAGTGCCTGCTTTCAGCAACTTCCTTTAGTGCAGTTGGTGATTTGGGGGCTTTGTTGTGATGGTTGATGATATGCACACCTTCCAATGTGGAAATCCAGTCTGGCTAATCAGCGTTGTCACACTGTGATGGCAATGAGTGGGATAATCACTGTAGATGAGCGAATTGAGGAAGAAAATATATATTATTGAACAAAATATTACAATTCAATAGTCATATAGTCCTGCTATTTGATCTCCCAAGTAACAGATATGTCGTCATCATCATAATATGATATACTATCTTTGGAGTTCAGTCCGACGATCCATCCCTAGCTAATAATCCTCCTCCTTAACAACTCCTCAGTCTCTCAGAGCATCCCACCTACGGTATTACTGGCCTCAATACGGATCCACAGTGGCCATCAAAATGAGTCGAAAGGCTGCAATAAATGACGCCAGCTCATTCCACAGACCATGTTCACCATTCTTCTCTCTTTTTTTGGACTTTGTGACTATCCAAAAACTTGTTTGAGGCTTACAGATGTTATGTGGGGCCTAGGATTGTACCAGCGATGGGCCTACAAGGGAAGCCACACATCAGCACCATATGCGCCACAAGCAGAGGAAGAGTCATGATTCAGCCTCAAGTCGTAGTGGGCTTAGTTTGTCCAGCCAGGCCAATGTACTAGGTTTGACTATTCCCTAGACTAGTCAGGATAATAGGAATCCTATTCAGTAATCATGGTGATCAATATGAGTTTGTGTAAGGAGATGCTACACATAGCTCCACATATGCAAAATAAATACCAACTGCTCTAATACTATAATGTTTTCTCAAGTAGACACACAGAAACCTGGCAACAGACCCTCTCCTAATCTCATGGCGGTTCTCCAAATCTGCGTTGGTACTTGGTACGACTGGTGCCATGATTCAGCGTCAGCCTTAAGGCTTGTTATGGCCGCCACTAGATTCCTGAAAACCCTGTCTGTTACTCTCTTGGCAGGGGCAGTAGATCTGGACGACTACCTAGGAATCGAAATCCTTCTACCCATCTTTGCCCACCTGCTTCCGTCTTGTTAGGAAGTAATCATCATTTGTATCTGGCTGACTCAGGATACCATCAGTGTGCCTTGCCCAGCAAAGCGCTCTGCCAATTAAGACTCCTGGGAACACAGCGGGGAAGTGGGATGGCTGGGTGTGGTGATGAGTGATGAGGCTCAAGCTTGCTTGCAGTTGATCAGCGGTGTTGAACCGCAAGCCAGAGGAATAAACGGCAGTTGAGAGAGGTGCCATGGACTTCCAGAGAGTCTTGTGACAGAGGAAGATGGTTTTCCTAAAGAAGAGTGCCTTATAACTCCAAACACGCGGAATGATGAAAGTTGGGAGACCATCTGCACAGAATCACATCCTACTGGAGCACAGAAAGCTTCCTCTAGCTGATACTTCCCCAAGAGAGAGGCATTCCACCAAGGCTGAACAGAGATTGCCCCATTGACATTAAAAAAAACCCACAAATAGGTACTCCCTCCGATCCATATTAATAGGTGCTGAAGTGGATGTATCTAGCAATAAAACATGTCTAAATATATCCACTTCAGCACCTATTAATATGGATCGGAGGGAGTAGCAAAACCCTGATTGACGGTCCTAGCCTTGCCGCAGGGACAAGAGCCCTTCCCCTACGCCCCTGCAAACCCTAGCACACAACAGAGCTTAACTTGTGCATGGGAAAATGTGTTCTTGAAAAATTCAATATGTGTGGTTATTTTGGTAGGAAGTAGAAAATTATCACATTGGGTGAAAAGCTCAGTAAGTTCATAAACTGGACATACATAGATTCAAATATTCTAGTTACTATTGGCTTTCCAATTGTCCATATCCTGCAACGGATTTTATTGGCGTGAAGGGTGTAAAAGGTCATTGTCATTATCTGCACTGAGCCCACCTGGCAGTGCCATCTGGCATGTTCTACAGGTAAAGCGTATGCATAGGTCCCTCATTCCTTCCAACTATCTGTAAAGTGTGGGGTTACTTTCAGTTGAGAATGGTTTATTTCCACGGGTCAATGTGTTCTGGCAAATGATATTTTGTTAGTGGTCAATGTGTTCTTCCTTCGTAAGGCTCAGAATGATATTTTGTTAGTGGTCAATGTGTTCTGGCAAATGACAACAGCTTAGCAGTACCAAACTATGATTGTTATTTCTGCAAATGCAGTTCAAGTGGGGAGTCCAAATTTTCTCAAAATGATGGTTTTTGTTGTTGCATCGATCTATGCAAATGTTGTTTTGCGCATCAAAAGGCTGTAGACCATAAAATGTTTTATTCCTGGAAAGGAAATGCTGATGTGGCAGCTAACATTAACCTTATTTTTTTTTTAATCAGAATCGTATATCTAAGACTTGTTTGCTCCAATACAGCGTTCTGTCACCTACTAATGTCCGGGCTGTTCAGTTCTAACTGAATGTACTTATCCATCTTGTTAGTAGCAAGCTGCAAATGCTAGTCTAGAAATTACCAATTCTATCTTTTTTTCTAGAGCTTGTGGAAGTGCCTTTTTTTTATTCTGGTTGATTTCATACCATGCAATGTGATCTATGTTTTATCTGGAACCTATAAGCCATTTTATTTACTCAAAGTTGCATGTATGTTATGTGGTTATGATATTACATTAATAGGCATGCAAGTCTTGATTTTGAGTTCTGAATGTTGTTGGTGCAGGTATCACTTTGCTTCAAACAGTTGGTTGGAGGAGGCTACCTTGAGGAGAAAGATCCCAAACACTGAGTCGTGTGGTTTCGTATCAATGAACGGCGAATTGCATGTGGTTAAATCTGCTAAAGTTCCTGCCGAAATCTCCCATCCACGAAGGTTGTTGAAGAAGGGGTTGGCTTTGGAGTTTCAGGTGTACAACCCTGTGTCAAGGAAATGGAGAGTATTCACCACACATGCTCCTGTCAGCGAATCCTTTGATTTCAGATCTGCAGCTCTTTGTACAGTTGAGCTCTAGAACTGCTGGTTCTCATCATTTACTATATAGAAAATTGGTGGTTTCATGTTAAATGGAACCGGGGCGAGGCCCTCTTTCTCTAAAAAACTATATAGAAAATTCAGATAGCGGGCCAACAACTGATTGCAAATTTAGATGTAAATGTCGACTACTTCTCTTCTAATGCTGTCGGAGCACAGCGGGAGGCTGTGGTGAGTACTTTTAACTTGTATATATGTTTTGTACAAATAATACTGAACGGTGCACTGCAAATCAGGCCATGTGATGATGTACACGATTATCACCTCGGTGGTGAAATCTGCACTATGTTTATTGTAGGGAGTTGTGGCATCCTTTTTTTTTTTTAGATTTTTGGGAACTTCTGGTTTCAGATAATATTTTTTTTGATGTTTTTCACGATGAAAAAATGGAACTAGGAATGGATTGTTTAACTAATCGTGTAGTGAAATTTAGTAATTTCTTTTTTCATGTTGATGGAGTTTGTAGAACGTTTGACATCAACGTGGTAATTATGTTGAGCTTCTTTGGTTTTGCTGGAAATCATTGTGAGACGTCATATACCAACCCTTCACGTCAGGTTGAGCCTATTTGAGGCAGCAACCACTTCTATGCTGGGCAACGGTGTGTCCACATTCTTCTGGACTATAAATGGCTGGCAGCCGGCTGTGTCAAAGATTTGGCACCTAACCTACTTTCAAAACTGCCGAGGCGAGCCCGAGTCTCTAGGAGGGCTAGAGATGGCCTGGGTGGAGGCTGGCCGGAGGATGTGCCCGCATACCTCGACGCCATGCAGATTCGTGAACTGCTCAGCCTGGCCGATTAAATGGCCGGGGTTGTACTCACCGAGGGAATGGAGGATGAGACTGGGAAGCGGGGCATACGTACTCTGCCCGCTCTGCCTATAAGGCGTGGTTTGAGGGGTCAACGGGAATGGTTGGAGCTCAACAGATTTGGCGATCTCGGGCTCCGAACAAGTGCAAGGTGTTCCTCATGGTTGGCTCTATGTGATAGATGTTGGACGGCGGCCGAGGGCTACCACACCCCGCAACATATGCCCTTTTTGCGACCAACACGAGGAGAACATTGACCACCTCCTTCTTGGGTGTGTCCTCTCAAGAGAAGTGTGGAACAAGCTGTTTGGGAGGTGGGGAGGGGCAGACTGGGCTCCTCTGCCCGAAGAACGCTTGGTGGAATGGATCCCTACCAGGATGGATGAGGAGTTGACAGACGAGACTTTTGTACGGCCGTCGCTTTGACCTGCTGGTGCCTATGGAGACACCCGTCGCTTTGACCTGCTGGTGCCTATGGAGACACAGAAACGAGGTGGTCTTCGAGGGGCAACCACCATCAGTTCGGAGGGTTTGCAAGAAGGCGGAAACATAAGCGGAGCTCTGGAGGGCTGCCGGTCTGTTTAGAAGTAGTCTGCGTCAGGTGGATAGGTGGAGTGTTGGTGAGTGATCAGTATTGTGTAAAGGGTGGATTGTGTCTGTGCGCATGTGCCAGACGTGTTGTAATTAGCCTCTTGGCTTTTTCTTCTATGAAACCGATACGTCTCCCAGGATGTATCCAAAAAAAGTACCACCACTACAGAGGCTCCTTGCTGTCATAGGACTCCCGATCTTTATCGAGTAAAAGACAACTATCTAATTCTAAGCAAAGTATCACCACTGCAGAGACTCCACAATTTCTTATCGAGAAGATTTCACAAATTTTAGAACCCAATACACCTATTCAAACTTGACATCAAGAAAACATTTCTCGGTTCGATGAGACTACTTGGGACGTGTTTGGTTATCCGCACGAACTTTGTGCCATTTACCTATGTGACTAACCAGAGCTTAGCTGAGAAAAACGTGAGTTGAGTCATGTCGTGCAATCCCATTTGGTTGCCTTCATTATTTTTTGCCTAGCGTTTGCGTTTCTATGTGTGCCATGTGGACACTCACCTCTATTTCTATTCTACATGGTGAACTTACCTCACCTAACACCACCACACTAGAACAAATTTGTCTACGTGACAGACACATGAGGAGTGGTGAGCAGGACAATGGCGTTGCGCGTCGGCCATGTGGTGGCGGAGGTCGTTGTACGAGCTACGCCTGAGCCGGCAAAGTTTGAACACAGGTACATCAAGCACAGTGACACACGTACATGCAATACAATATCTACTCGTATATATACATAATGAAATCGAAAATTTACAACATGAAAGTTGTGGGAAATATCGAGATGAATATACTCGTCAAAGGAAATTTCAAACGGTCAACCGAGTGCGACGAATTTGGAAAAAAATGTCTAAAAAGCTCCAAAGTTTGGTCCAAAATTGAGCGGTTACGATCGACGGAACTTATAACCGAACACGGGAATGGAATCACAATGTCAACGTGCATATTTTTCGTGTAAATTTTATCTTGAATCCAAGTATAATTTTGTAGATTAGAAGAACTTAATGGATCAAGGTGAGGCGAAGAAAAAGCAACCTAACAACTCTGACACGGAATATGGCTTCTCTCCCCTCCTAGGCGAGAGACTACAGAGATAAAACCACTGATTCGGCCATTTCTGTAGGGCCAGGCTCAGCGCTGCTCTAAGATTCATGCGATATAAGATTCCACGTAGGAGGAACCTCACCAAACGAACCCAATTTGCATCCGTCGAGCCCATACATAGCCTTGAGACCAACCAAACACACCCTTTATGGATTTGCCTCAACATTTGTCCTTCCCTAGCAAATTTCAGATTGAATTCCGGCTCTCCTATCTACATCTTCCTCCCAGTTCCTCTTAACGGTATGTACGGTTATCCCATAAAGAATGGTAGAAAACTTAGACAAGGAAACCTGCTATCGCCACTTATCTTTGGTTTAGCCAATGCTCAGTTGCACCACATCCTTCGCAAAGCCACCAAACAAAGGCACATTCATAAGCTTCAGGGGTGGGCTCCTACGATACACATGTCCCTCTATGACGATGACGTGACCATTTTTACGACCCCGAAAAAAGAGGACATCACTTTTTTGGCTGACACATTGACAAACTTCGGAAATGTCACTGGCCTTGACACTAATTGTGCAAAAATCCATGTAGCTCCTAGTAGGTTTGATGTCATTGATCTTGACAATATCCTCCAAGCTGAAAGAGCATGGTGCCCCATGTGTGGTTTTGCTAATTAATAACAATCACTATGGACTAATGTTTACATTGATTATACTTTTAGAGTTTGTTCATAGGCAATGCTTGAATTACATTTGTTTCACCTCCAAGACATCATCATTATAAATATATAAGTAGAGATACACGGTTGATCAAGTATAAGTTCAAAGAGTTGATTCAAGCTGATCAACATATAAATCTAGAAGATGTACCATGTGTGATCAAGTGAACTTATGGTATGGTAAGTAATTTTCCATATATCTTTGTGAAATAACCCATGATATGTGTGTGTGATATATTTATGTGGGGTTATGAGCATGTATCAAAAATAAGATTTCATATAGCCCATGAAGGATGACGTCAAGTGGTGGTCGTCATCAAGCTTGAGATGGAAAAGTCCAAGAGGAGCATCTCGAAGACATCATATATATGCTTGGAGCTTTCCACCTCATTGGTGATAATGGTAAAGTGAAGATGGTTATAAAATATGCTTTCCCATAATGATTTATGGGGGAGCAATTCGCAAACCTTCACCGAGCGGGGCACAATCAATATATATGTTCCAACTCGAGGCGGTCAAGATCTTCATCATCAAGATCAAGTGGAATTCTTAAGTCAAAGGTATGGTATTGATAGATTTTTCTATTTTACCAGTCTCATAGTGTTGGTTGGGACACCGGGTTACAGATAGCCATAATATCAAGAAGGGCTCTCGAATTAGTAACTTGATCTTCATTCAGAGATAGGTCAAAGCTTTGCATACTTTCCATCATCTTTCGTTTTTCTTATTTGAGTTTTTTCCATGTGTATTTTTAGAGGTTGTCATGACATTCAAGATAAGCTCAAGTTCAGCTGAAAATGGATTTTGTATGAAAACTTATTGCGTTTTTTATATAGGCGGTTTTAATCCTTTTTTATGCATAGGTCAAACCTTCATCACTTAGTTTTATCCTACCTTTTAGAACTATGATGTTCCTCTGCATAATCTTGTAGTCCTCGTTGTGATGATTCCAACGAGCTCAAAATCATCGAAAACGGAGTTCATATGAAGATATATCGCATTTTGTGTGTGGGTGTTTCAGGAATTCCGGCTAGCTCAGAATTTTCTAGGTAATTCTAGACGTTTCAAAACTACACGAAAAAACCTTCTGTTAGCCATCCGAAATCATTCCGGACCATTCTGGATCAATTCCAGACGACCACGAAAACTGCATAAGGGTTAGACTTTGTGGACCTATAAAGGGGAGCTTCTTCTCCAAGGTTCCCCATATCTTAGACAAGTTTTCCCCACCATTGATAACCTTTTGGAGTTTGCTTTCTCTCTATTCCTACATGATTCTGACCTCTAATTGAAGGGAAAAGAGAGAGGAGATCTAGATCCATATTTTCACCAATCTATTTCTCCTCTTAGTGAAGGGAAGCTATTGGATCTAGATCTTGTGGATTCATTGTTGAGTTCTTCATTGTTTTCCCTCTCTTGTTCCTCTATATAATTTGTTGCTTTGGTAGGATTTAAGAGTGAAGGGTCAGATCACTTCTTATGTTCTTTCCATTGCATCGGTTTGAGTTCTCTATGGTGATATGTGGAAGTTGAAGTTGAGAAGCTTGTTCCTGTTGGTTACTTAGATTGATCTAGAGCTTGTTCCTCTTGGATACTTGGAGTGTCCTAGACGGTTGTTGTTGTTATTGTCCTGGAGCTTTGGTAGCTCTAGGAACCTTGTTGTTATGTCGGATCTTTGATGGCTCGAGGGATATTGTTGGGAGCCTCCACTTAAGTTGTGGAGATTTCTCCAACCTTGTATGGGATCAGTGATCGCACTCAAAGGTCCCATAGTGGACCGTGACACTCCACATTGGTGAAGCACGAAGAGAATGAGGTGAGTCATTGAGGCTCTTGGGGTCATTGTGACTTCACACCTCTCCAACAGAGACTAGCTTCAATTGGGAAGTGAACTTTGGGATAAATCATCATCTCCATGTGTTTTGGAAATTTTTATATCCGATCTCTTTACTTATGCAATTTACTTTTTGATAGCCATCGAGTTTGAAGTTACATATATTTCTATCACATAGTTTCTTATATTGCTTAGCATAACTTGTTGGTGCACATAGGTGAACATAGCTTCTTCAGGGTTTGCCTTGATAAATTAAATGCTAGTTTTATTCCACATTTATTCAAGACTTAACTGTAATTATTTTTAAATGTCTATTCACCGCCTCTAGGCGACATATGTATCCTTTCACAAACTATTTCGGAAAGCTACAATTCCTTCCCTATGAAGTAACTTGGATTTCCTTTGTCGGTGACTTTTCTCGAGAGAATCCACTTCCAAAAATTGGAAGATAGAGTTGCCGGAAAGGTTATTTAATGGACTAGAATATATGATACTATGGCCGGTTATTATGTCCTTGTCAAAGGAGTTCTTACTAGTATCCGGATCTATTTTATCACTATGTTTGATGTTCCGAAGGAGGTTCTTATGAATGTTGATAGAATTCGACGGGCTTTCCTTTGGGCGGCATATGAGAAGGTCTTTGGAGTAAAATTTAAAGTAAATTGTGAAATACTATGCAAACCTATGAAAACCTAAAGACATTGGTGGTCTTGGGATCATTAACATATCGAAGTTCCTTTTGTCTCTTTAGTGATGGCTTTGGCTCGAATGGAGTGATGATGTCAAGCCATGCATGGTTCTCGGAAATACTTGCACTACAAATGATCACGACCTCTTCGCTGTGGCTACTATTTAACCATTGAAAATGGAGAGAAGGATCTTTTGGGGTTTTGGCTTGGCTTGCTGGATTGTGACCTAAGGATGTGGCTCTGCTAATTTTGAGATTGCAAAGAAGAGGAAGTGCATGGTCCGGAAAGTTTTGGATAAAGATTTTTGGATGTCCCAAATCAATACTAAATTGGGGCTTCCAATTAACCATATTTCCCAATTCTTCAAGATTTTGGAGATTCTTAGTGATTTCCACCTTGTGCACGACACTACAGCTAAGATATCTTGGAAATTTACAAAGAATGGTTGCTGCACATCGGAGGCGTCATAAATATGAACTTTTGGGGCACAATACTTCTATGGTGCCTTCCTTGGTTTGGAAACCTTCCTCCCACCAATGCCAAAACTTTGCTTGGTTGATCCTTCGAAATCGCATGGAATACAGATAGACTTGATCGGAGAGGATGGAAAAATTATGTCCTTTGCAGATTACGTAATCTAGTGTAAGAGACGTACACACACACCCTTCCTATTCCATTACCACTTCGAGAATTTGGTCCTCTTCGAGGACATGGCTTGGGATTCATGACCTTGCCCTAATGTATTCTTAAGTGATCCATACTGTCAAGGAGTAGTAGATGGAGGCTATTTATAAGAAGGGTGAATCTCGGAAGAATCTTTCTATCCTTGCGATGATTGTGTCGTGGAAATTTTGGAAGGAAAGAAATGCCCGTGTCTTTCAGAACAAGATGATCGCAACCATGCTCGCGGAGAAGATCAAAGAAGATGCCACAATTTAGTGCCTAGTGGGAGCTATGGCTTTAAGTATTTAATACCCCGAGAGTAGGATTTTTTTTAAGGTGCCGCTTTTGACCATGACATGGTTTGTAAAAACTACTCCGGAGATATCAGACCAAATATCTTATGGACATCCACAAGGAGGTTTTCAGAACAAAGACCTTTAATGATATGTGAAAGTGCATTTTCGATATCTCTATGTTTTGTGTGTTTGTTAACAACATAAATGAAGTTTTAACCGTGTGTGCTTTTTGTTGAAAAGGTTATAGCCAATATCAGCACATAAACGGTGTCAAAGAAATGGTGAAGAAGATAAAAGTCCGGGGGACGTTTTTCTGGCTCGAAGAAGGAGGTTTCAGTGCAACCCAGAATTATTCCGGACCCATCCAGAACGATTCCGACATGACCGCGAAAACCTCTGTTGCCATCCGGAATCATTCCGGACCAATCCGGAGCGATTCCGACATGAACGTGATTTCTTCTGTTACCATCCGGATTGCTCCGGATTATTCCGGGAGCCCGGAATTATTCCGGAAGTACCGGAATTATTCCGGTTTGAACTTCGACAACGCAGAAAATGGCTAGTTTCTTGGTGGAGCTATAAATAGATGCTCCCCTTCTTCCTCAAGGGTTAGCTCGTCCAGAATTTAAGTCCCCATTAATGGATCTCACCCACCAAGCTAGATCTCCCATCTCCTCCACCCAAACTTGTTGAAACTTGGAGGATTGAAGGAGAAGCCCCGGATCTACATCTTCACCAACCGGATTTCATTTCCCCTCTCATTTTCTTGAGGGATCTTTGCCTAGGGTTTTCTCTTGTGGAGAACCTAGGCTTCTTGCTACTCTTGGCGATTCAAGATTGTTGGGAGCCCCCAATTTGGTTGTGGGTGTGTGCCCCAAGTTGTTTGTAAAGGATTCGATCCCGCGTCAAAGGGGATCAATAGTGGAAGGTGGACTAGGCCTTTGTGGCGGGGTTCATCGGAGAATAGGGTGAGGCCTTTGTGGCGTTGAGTAGTGTAACACCCCAAGTATGAAAATACCCCTAGAATGTTTGTTTTCCTGTTTAAATAAAGTATTGCATCATGTCATCATATTTATTTATTTGTTTGCATTGTTTACTATTTGTTTTGCATCTGTTTTATTCTGTTTTCATAATGAAACTCAAACAATTTCAAATGCTTTATTTCATACTTGCTCTGTTACAACCTTTTAAATAAAAATCTCAAATAAAAACAACCAATTGTTGTCATATTATTCCATATTGATCAATTAATAAAATGGTGCTTTTTATTTCAATTAATTAATTCCAATGTGGTTTCAAATTCAAAGCAAATCATCAACATCACCTAATTTGAAAGCTATGAAAGTACCAAACAATTTTTAATCCCAATTGTTCTATTTTATCAATAGGGGTCACCCTAATAAAAACATTGTTTGCAATATTAATCAATTAAATCTCAACTTATTCAAATTCAAACCAAAACATTCAAACAGAACCCAATTTGAAATTATAAAGATAATACCCAAAACATTTTATACTCTTTGTTTCCAATTAAGTCATTTGGGTCACTCAATTTAAAATTTTGGGTTTAATAATCATTTTAAATACTCAAAATCATCTAAATTTGATTTATTTAACAAACAGCAAATAAAATTTGAATTTTCAAAAACCTAAGTTTCCAAATGGTAGGTGTTGGGCTAACAACCTCACATGAATTTTTCCAGATTTTTTATCAACTCTAAAACTATCTTTTTCTTCCATTTCTGTTTTGCTACAAAAAAAAACAGAAAAGCAAAAAAAAAGAAAAAGAAAACGCGCGCGGCAGATAGCAGCTACCCGGCCCAGCCCGCAACTTACCTCAGCCCACCTGGCCCGCGTACCCCTTCGATTAGCCGACATCGTCGTCCCGTAGTACGGCGGACCATCCGCGCGTGCCACGGCGGCATCGCACGGCGCCGACGGCCAGGAGGCGCTCCCGGGGCCTATAAGACCACCTAGGTCTCCGCGCAGAAGCCCTAATCCCTAGGCTCCTGTTCCCCCTCTCTCGCGCCGCCAATTTCTCCCTCCCGGCGCGTTCCCCTCTCTCTGAATCTCTCGCCGGAGAAACCACCGTGCCCCGCTCTGAAACTCCGACCACCGCAGCCGCCATGGACCACTACCACACCTCCTAGCCTCGAAAACCAACCCGCCACTTGCTCCTCTTCCGTTTGGACACCTCCAGGAGCTGGGTGATCCCCTGGAACGGCGACACCGTCCACGACCACGCCGTCGCTGCCGCGGGAGCTTCCTCGAACCTCTGCAACATCCGCAACGGTGGTGAGCCACGGTGTCCATCCCCTCCTCCTCTCTGCCTCTTGCTCGCAGCACCGCGCACTCATCCGTGCCCGCATCCAGCATCACCGCAGCACGTGCACCTCGTCCGTAGCTCGCCGCCGGCAGGATCTCTGTCAGAGATTCAGCCATGTTTCGTCAGTTACAGTTTCAGATGAGCGAGCAACACCTTACCTTGTCCGTGTTGCGTTAACTGACAACGAACGCGACACAGCAGCACTGGTTACTGTCTAACGTGCGCGCCCGCAAGGTGCAGGGTTCGATCCCTCGCGCTGCGATTAAAATCCACACTTTTTTCCCACTGGCTGACAGGCATGCCCCACCAGGCAGTGACCCTGGTGGCCACGCAAGCATGCGCAGCGCCACGCTGGCCCCAGGCCCACGCACAGTGGCTGTGGCTAGGTTGTTGTGCTGTAACAAATGTTTTAACACGTTTCTGTTTTAAAATTCTAATCCTTTTAAATTGCAGATTGAACCCTAAATTTAAAACTTGAATAACTTTTAAAATATAACTCCAATTAATAAACCTTATATATGTTTGTTGTTCTAAATTTACTTGTCTATCCAAATAATCCAATTGTGTACTGTTTTGAAATTTCCAAATGCATTTAAATTTCAAATTCAAATAATTCAAATGCAATTTTCTAAATTCCATAACTAATTCATCTTTAATCCAAATAATGCAAATAAAATGTTTTTTCCATACCATTTCAACTCACTTTTTCAAATATAATTTTTGTTTCCTAGTTTGAATAATTTAAATTGCCTAAATAATTTAATCCTTGTTTAATTCATTTAAATTTTGCTAAAATCACAACTTACTCAAAATAAATTATTTTTGAACATGCAAAATATGTTTTCAAACTAGAAAAGTATGAACTTTTAAAATATGAATTTGAATTTATGTTTTGAATAAATAAAATTCAAATAATATTCACACTTGTTTTAAATTCATTTAAAACTTGTTTAATATTGTTTAAGTCATATTAAATTCATCCTAACTCCTATTTCAAAATTTGAAACATGTAATCCAACTAAAATTTGATGTTCTTTTCAAATATAAATTTTGTTAATTGTTTTGCACACTTTAACTTGATGAAAACAACAATTGTTTGTGTGACATGTTTAAGTAACCCAAAATTTCTAAACTTAATAAATAATTTCCAAACTTGTTAAATTCCTTTACCACTTGCATCTTTTGTTGTTATTTTGTTGTTATCATCATGCATGCATCATGGTAATAAACTTTCACATGGTACTAAGTTGTAGATCATTTGTTCCCACTTAATTCATGGACCTTTTGCCATATGCACTCCAATGGCATATGTGTCCATTTAAATTGTGTTACCATGTCACTTAGTTTATTTTGATGCATCTATTAAATTGACATGCATCATCCCATGATTGTGCACTATGCCATGATATTGATTGTTTATATTTCTGCCTTGTTTGTTTGCTTCTTCTCGAATAGACGACGACGTTGAGACAGACGATCTTTACAGCACCCCTTCTGAGGATCTAGCTCAGTACCCGGCTGCTGAGTTTGCAGGCAAGTTATCACTCACATGAACCACTGTGTTCCTTACAACCCTAGTTATCGATACTTTCCGTTGTCTATTTCTGCTAGCCTTAGTAGTAGTTGTTTCTGTTACGAACCTATCACATGAATCCCTTAACCCTGATATTGCCTCACCACCACTCCTACAACCCCATTGATTGAGCCAGTGTCTTATTAGCATGCTTAGGTTGTTTTGCTCGAGTCTGTTACCCGTTACTTTCAGTTACTATATTTTTATTATGTTCTGGGGGCTCGATGTTTAATCAATCAATCATGCTAATGTTATTGTTAAATAATAATTTGATGATAAGGCACCGGCAGGAGGCCCTGTGTGGTTTTGAGGCCTGCTAGTGTCGACCCTAATAGGAAAAGGGTCTTGTCTACTGATCCATGATGAGCGCACTACCCGCATGTGGGAAGCGAGTATGGGCGCCCCCCTCAATTTGATTCGATTCGCATCTCGTCCAAATCATCTCATTTAGTTCGTGTTTTCCATTTGCCGCATGCATGTTTTTGCGAGCCCAGCGCAGGGTGGAACTTTTGTAGTCGGCATATAGGGGGACACGTTCTTAGAGTGCTATGAGGGTCCATTTTCTTCTGGGCTCGATTAGCCGTGCGCCCAGGGTGCTTTGGGCTTGATGCGAAGAAGAGTTGAGTTGTGTTGAGTGCCCCGCTTGGTGGGAGGCATCCCATCTGGCGGGTTATTCATACGTGTACGGCAAAATTGGTGCAACCCTGCAGGGATAAATCTTCTCGAGAAGCCGTGTTTTCCGCGGTTATGGTTAACTTGGTGAAAGTACTGGCTAACAAGTACTCAGGACAACTTGAACATAATGATTAACCATGTTACTCCCAATGATTAACAACTTGACTAGTAATAGGTTCATTCACAGAATAACTTGATTCATCTTTAATCCAACTGTGTGAGTTATCCTCGGATTGCTTCTTCGGATAAGGGGCGAGATCCAGGATGGGTTTGTTTGAAGTTATCTTTCAGTTGGTTACAAATACTCGACCTTATCTTCTTTCTGTTAGCCGAAAGTGGTAGAATCTATGTAGTTGGTTAGCGCAGCCAGTTGCAGCATCTTTTATATCCCTTTCTTCCGTTGAACCCAAGGCATCTGTGCTTGGTGTTGACGGGCTACACTTTGGTGAACTGTGAGTCTTGCTTGCCAGCACGTCTATGTACTGACCCCTTTGGGGCTGTTGTTTCCGCAGACTACGCTTACGAGGATCCAGGTGACGGCTACTACGTGGAGTTTGACGAGGCTGCTAACGAGTAGTTAGCGGACCCAGGCAGGATCCGAGACTACGTGGATGGGCTCCGTCTTTATTTCAGTTTCCGGCTTCTTAAGCCTATTTGGATTTGTCTGTACTCAGACCCCTTTGAATGCTTCCGCTGAGATGTAATGATGTTATGTTGGGACATGTGTCCTCTGGATGATTGTATTTGCTATCTCTGCTCTAGTGAGAGCTATTTGCAACTTATTTCAATCTTTTGTGTCTTAGAGATATGTTGTGCTATCATTCTGTTACAAGCCGTTGACGTACCATGTGTGTATGGTATGAAGTACGTCAATGATAGTGTCCTGATTTCTATGGGATAGTTTACGTCGACGTTGAACAGATAGGGGTTGGTTGTCACACATACGTGTGTTGGCCTACTCGTAAGAGGACGCGGGTGCCGGTAAGCCCCGTAATCCAATCTACTACTGTTCAACGGAACGGCGGGTATCCTTTAGAAGTCCGGGTGCGACAAGTAGGCCTTTGTGGCGAGCTCACACCCCTCCAACGAGACATACTCCCTTAACAAGGAGGAACTCGAGAATACATCGTGTCTCTGTGTGCTTCATATCGGTTACCTGGCTCCCTTCCTCCTTTACTTGTGGTTGTATTGTTATTGAGCTTTTTCTTGTCATATAGGTAAATTCACCATAGTTGCATCATCTAGAGAATTTACCTTTGTGTCAAGCCTAATTGTGAAAGAAAAATTAAAATTGGTTGTAGCACCTATTCACCCCCCCTCTAGGTGACCATACTATACTTTCAATTGGTATTAGAGCCTCGGCTCTTATATCGGGCTTAACCGCCTAAGAGTTTAAGTATGGTCGATGAGACGGAGACCGCCGGTTCCGAGGCACCAGTCTCTATGAATGATCTCAATGAGTTGAAAAACTCATTGACCTCATCCATGGAGACCAAAATTCATGAGCTGCGTCAATTCTTGATGCAACTCTTGAAAGCCAAAGGACCGGAGGTCACCGTCTCATGTCATCCGGAGGGTGCCAATAAAGGGGATGATGGTGATCCATCTAAAAATGCTTCTGCCGAAAACTCCACCGAGAAGGGCACGGAAGGAGAGGAAGAATATCACTCTGTCAAAGGACGCTATTCTCCCGATCCTCCCGTCCCACATCCTCATATAATTCCTAGGGGAGATCCACCTAAAATTGATGAATTTTCTTTTCGTGAATGGCAATATTACATGGAGACTCACTTGAACTCTTCTTGTATAGAGCTTTGGAGGGTCACTCGTGATGGATACACGCGTCATGACCCCAAGAACCTAACAAGAAGAGAAGCCATAGATTGTCAACTCAATTACACCGCCTTGTCAATTCTTCAACAAGCCGTGGGTCCTAACCACATGCCGCATCTTTAACAATATTCCACCGCCAAGGAAACATGGGACGCTCTTGTCGTCATGTTTCTGGGCAATGAGAGCGTGCAAAGGAATAGGTATGATTCCTTGAGCAATGAGGCCGAAGGGTTCTATATGCATGATGGAGAGAACCATGAAGACATGTACCGAAGGCTCAAGACTCTTGCCATCGCATTCTCCAATGTTGCTGCCAAGTACATTGATGATGCTTGGATCAAAAGGAAGTACATGATTGCTCTCATGCCATTTGAGCCCGCGGACTTGAAGAGCATTCAAGGAAGACATGACTTCTCTTCGACCTCAACCCAAGTTATGCAAGACATGTGCTCCTATAAAGTGCAAACCAAGAATGCTCTTGACAACTGTGCTAGGGCCATAGGAATGCATAAAGGGGCATCGGTTTCTTTGAAGGCCAGGGTTGAGTATGAAGAAGAAGGCCATGAGGAGTTGGCTCCATTGAAGGATCAAGAATATGATCCCGTGCTCAAGGATATCATTGCTCTCACCGTGTAAAAGTTTTGGAACAATCCTCCCAAGGCCAATAAATATGTTGAGGAGAAGACCAAGTCTCGCTATGGCAATGATGGGACTCAATGAGTGAGGTCTTGCTTCAATTGTCAAGATAAGCACCATTTCATTGCGGAGTGTCCCTATGAAAATAGAGAACTCCATAGTGGCAAGCTCATTCGCAAGGACAAGTCCAAGGTTGACTACAAGAAACCTCACTTCAAGAACAAACCATTCAACAAGAAGTCTCCCACAAAGTTTGTGCTAGTGACTCAAGAGGAATATGATTCTGGAAGTGATGAAGAAGAATAAATCACAAGTGAAGTGGCCGCTCTTGCTATTTCTTCTACTCCATCATCTTCATCTCTATTTTAATCCCCCAATGAGAATCATCCTCACCTAATGCCAAGTGCTTCATGGCTAAGGCCTCGGAGGTATCAGCTTCTCTCATCTCTAAGACCCCAAGTGAACTTGAAAATCTTGCTAGTCTTAGAATAGAAGATGGAATTCTCTCTCTGGAACGTTTTATGTACTAGCTAATTGCCCGTGCGTTGCAACGGAGGTATACAATATTGTATTGTTTCCACACTAATTGTGGCAAACATGTAATTTACTCCCATAGTCTAGCAATCATTGCCTAGTTTTGAGAAAATCCATAATACTATTTCATAACATGAATTTTGAGTAAAGGCATGATCAAGGTTTATGGTTACATCATAAAAATATCATCAGATATCTCCCTAACTCCCATGGTCCTAAAGAACACTATGTGTACCTGTACATGTGTAGGTTAGTCGTCTACTAAAAATCCTGCACAATATGCTTCTGAATTTTTACAGTGAAGAAGTTGACTGGCAAATATACTATGGACTAATTCTCTGTATATATAAGAAATTATTGCGTGTACATCTACTGCCAAAAAATTGAAATATAACGCGTTTGATCCACAAACAAAAACTACAATGGAATCCAGGAGCACGACTAAGGCTTAGTTTGGCAGCGAAGTATTTATAAAACTGAAGTATTCGAAAACTAAAGTATTCTTTTGCGTAGCAAACCAATACTTCGGTTTGAAAAAAGAGGTCCATACCTCTTTCTCATAAACTTCAAAAATAGTGTAGTTTCCTCAATATTGAAGTACATAAAACTACAGTTTTTGCTACAACCAAAGACCTCAAAGTTACACAACTTGATATAGGGCGTAATTTCTGCTTGCTGCCCTTAAGCCGTAACACAACTTGATATAGGGCGACACAAACCTCCCTCGAGGTGCATACAACACAACATATATATATATATATATATATATATATATATATATATATATATATATATATAAGGTACATGTTCTTAACATCTTAGCAAGTCCGAACAGTACGGTTTCAGTTTAAAGGATCCTATACAATACGTACTCATTCCAGCCATGTAGTTTCCCTGGCTGGATACAACAGCAGAATAACCAACATAATAAACCTTTCTATAAAATCTGTAGCGGTAATCTATTCCATGAAACAGCATCTCACGATGACGGCTAATAATAGACTCGGGTCAATTGGTGACAAACTCTCGTAATAGTATATGCAATGAACCAGGTAGATGGAAGGTTGATGTTGATGGAATAGTATGTCCTTGCTGGTTGTGAATAAAATTACCACGGAAAATTGCCACAACGACTCCGGCCCTCACTCCTCTAGCTGATGTGCGCTCTAGGACGGCGAGAAATCCATTCTCCACTCAACCTATCCTTAATTCCATAGCTGGTGTAGCTGCTGCACCCAGAGATCATGGGTATGTGGGTGTTGAATTATGTCCAGGCAAAGAAGAAAACTGCTATTGAAGAATCGACCATGGCAGAGGGCAACGTCTGATATGTTGAGAAAAACACTGATCATTCAGAATTTTAGATACCTACGCAATTTTATTAAAAGGATTGTGCTTGCAATGGAACCAAAATTAAAATACGGACAACTCAAATACCTTCTTACTCACTTCTCTTCCTCCAAATTCTAGTTGATTTGCAACTTGAGGCCTCACGAACTGTTCAATAAGATTCAGCAACCAACCATGCTTCACTGCGAGCTCTGACCACATAAACTCGAGTGTTGCCACGTGGATTCTTCTGGCAGCAAGAGATGATAGATGGATCAACGCACTACCTGTTCCCTAACGGAAATCTTAACACAAAGCTGTTCTCTAATCCATCTTCTTTCGTATGTGAAAAAGTCGACTGAAGCTGTAGTACAAAACGGTCAAGAAGGCGACACAAAAAACTGCAGCCTCGCTTGTTTGAACGAGACGGAGAAACAAAGTGTTGTTCATTCTCCTGTACTCCAGAACGACGGATAGGGTGGAATCTTGGGACGTTCGCCAGATCCCCTCAACCATAAATTGGCGTCGGTCAAGACAGACCGCGACATGGTAGAAAAAATATCCACAGATTAAACTCCTCATCATACAACAGCTGCGAGAAGTTCTTGACCAGGAGATGGCATAGGGAGTCCACGCACCTGACGCGGCGGCGGAGGCCACGCTCCCTCCTCGACTAAGAGATTGGCCGCGGTTGCGGCGTGCCATGGTGGGCCGCCGCGTGAGGCAGGGAGGAGAGGGTGCGTCCTGGTGAGATCGAGGCAGTACTGCAGGAGTGGGGACGCTCTGCACATGGGAGAACGAATCAGGTCTACTGCCCTTGCGTATCATTCCATCGCCACTCTCAAGCGCCGCCGCCGTACCTCGCCGTGAGCCTCCGCCGGCTGCATGTCGATCCTCAGGCCACCACCTCCCTCTCGTCCTCAGGCTGATGCCAACGTGCCGCGCCTTGGAGTCGTCGTTGTGCTGACCCCGCTGGACGAAGTCTCCTTCCTCGTGAGCAGCGGCATCACGGGTGCATGGGATTGGTTCCTCTTCTCCTTTCTCTCACAGATGGAAGGGGATCGGGTTCCATGGAGGGCGGTGGAAAACTACACTGATAAGGGAGCCATGGGTACAGCGGCGAGGGCGCAATGGTCGTTGATCGAGGAAATAGGGAGACACTCGAGGTCGTGGCAGAGAGATTGGGTCGAGAACGTCTTCTTTTACGATAGCTAATTTTACGCTAATCACGGGCGTGGGAGGAGGTGTGAAGAAACGGGAGGGGTGGTTCGACGAAACACTTCGCTTGACGGACGACAAAACAAATTGTTCTTTTTAGAGAAGTAGAGATAACATACAAGGGGAGACCAAGAAGTACTTTGATCATCTCATGAGCTAATTGGGAGAGGCCCATGAAGCTCTTGAGAATAAAGGTGAGATTGAGAAAAGGGATGCAGATGAAATTGCATCCCTCTCTATGACTCTTGAGGAAGAGCATGATGGTAGAGTTTCTCTTGAGGAGGAACTTTAATCTATTGAAGAAACACATAATGAACTTGTTTATAATATCATTAAGGAACGTGACCTTGCAATTGCAAAATATAAAAATGCTAAAAAGGATAAGGTTGAGTTTGGTGTTGGTCATGGTAAACTAACCGAGGAGTTTGAAAAACTAACCAAGGCTCACAAAGCTTTGGAGAGTCAACATTCTTCCCTCAAAGAGTTGCATGAACAACTTCAAACTCAACTTAATCAACTTAACAACCCTAGAACCTCTACTTCTTCTTGTGATCATGCAAATATTATTGAGGAAAATACTAGGTTGAAAGATGAGCTTGCAAGGCTCAAGGGCGAAGGCCCTCAAGTTGAGAAGGTTGTGGTCTCTACTTCAAAAGTGGTGGCCCTTAACCCTCATGTGGTTGTTACTAGACCACAATTGAGTGATCCAAGGCCACAAGTGGGCAAACAAGGTCTTGGATATGTTGCCAAGAAGAAGAACAAGAAGAAGGCCAACAATGGTGCCTCGGGTGGTCTTGTCATTAGGATAACACTACTCATAGCACACCCACACAAGCTAACAATGTTGCTTCAAGTATTGGTGTCATGAGGGACAACACTACTCGTAGCTTTTCCGCGGGAACTGACAATCCACACCATTTCTTATATGTTGATTATTATGGTGTTGTGCAAGCTAAATATGTTGGTCCTATTGAGGGTTACATTGAATATACCATTTGGGTTCCAAAGACCCTTGTTGCTAACATGAAGGGACCCTCCTTGGGTCCTAACTCTAGTCAATGATCTCTAGCAGGACTATGCTTCCAGTGGGTCTAAATGGATAATTGATAGTGGATGCACTAGCCATATGACCGGAAGCAAAGAACTTGTGACGGAGTTGCGCCCAAAAGACATTCAAGCAACCGTCACTTATGGAGACTCGTCCTCGTCTAAGGTATCAGGATTCGGCAAGGTTGTGATTGCTCCCGATATCACTATCGTCAATGTCATGCTTGTCGAATCCCTTGGTTTCAATTTACTATCGGTCCGCTCTCTTGGAAAGATGGGTTTCTCCGTATTTTTTGATAAAGATATTGTGGTTCTTTTTGTAACATCCCAAGTATGAAAACCATCCCTAGAATGTTTGATTCTTGTTTAATTAAAGTTTTGCATCATGTCATCATACTCATTCCTTGTTTGCCTTTGTTTTCCTTTTGTTTGCATCTGTTTTTCTCTGTTTTCACAATTGAAATTCAAACATTATTCAAACCTTTGTTTCATACTTGTTATGTTACAATTTTTTTCCCAAATAGAAAGTTCAAATAAAACATCCTTTTTGTTTCCATGAAAATAACAAAAAGCTCAACTATTTATTTGTTCTTTAATCATCCACTTAATTCCAATTGGCATTCAAAATTCAAATCAAATCACAAACAACACCCAACTTAAAATTATGAAAGTTACCAAAAGATTTCTAATCCTTTTGTTCCATTTAAACTTTAGAGTTCACCCTATTTAAATCTTGTTTCAAATATTTCACTTAATAATAAAATTCATCCAAATTTGAATTAATTTACAAACAACATTTTTATTTTGAATCTTTTTGAAAACAAAACTTGGCAAGTTGTTAATATTACATAATTAATCAATACCAAATTTATTCTAAAATTTTCCAACATCAAAAACCTTTCTATTTTCTTCCTATTCCATTTCAGCAAAAAAAAACTAACAGAAGAAAAATAAAAAGCAAAAAAAAAAAACGCTTCAGAGGAGGGGAGCAGCACGGCCCAGCCCACTCCCAGCGGCCTGGTACCGCTTCGCACCCACCTCATCTTCTTCCCCGCGTACGGCAGGTCATCGAGCGGCGCCACGTCGACGGCAGCCGCAGCGAACGGCCACCGCGCGCCGCCTAGCCCTATAAAAACCCTACCCCTAGGCCCCGAGCGCAGCCCTAGACCACCTGCCACTCCTCCTCCCTCGCAGAGCGCCGCCGTTCCCCTCTCCCTGCCACGATCTCCTCCATCTCTGCAAGCTCACCGGAGCTCCGTTCTCTGAACCCATGAAGCTCATCGCCGCTGCAGTGCTCCTCCACCCTATCTGAACCCGGGAATCACCTCCCCGTATCCACCTCGTCCTGTTCGACACCTCCCCGACGCCATCTAGCTGCTGGATCTCCGCCGCCGAGCTCGTCGCTGTCGCCACCGTCGTTCTGCCCCGCGCCGCTGCTTCCCCTACATCGTCAGTGAGCATCACCGTGTCTCCGCCCTCCTCTCTCTGCACGCACGCACACCGCGTCCACCACACGCATCGCAAGCACACGCCCCACACCAGCACACGCGAGCAGCACGGCTGCAGGTCGCCGCCGGCCGTCGTTTTCTGTCAAGGTTCAGACAACGCGCGCACAGTTAAAATTCAGTTAAGCGAAACTGAACCTCAACTTGGCTGCGTCGCGTATACTGACAAAGACAGAAACGCATCGCAGTGGTAGCGCACCACTGCGCGCTCGTCCGCGGCCTGGGTTCGAGCCCTGGCGCTCGCGATTAAAACCAACATTTTTGCGCGAGCCACTGACAGGCTGGCCCCCTCTGTCAGTGGCCTGTGCTGCCACACGAGCACACGCGGGCCACCGTGGCCCAGGGGCCCTCTGTCAGTGGCTAGGGCTAGCCACTGCAGAGTAAAACTTGTTTTTCAGCTTTTCTATTTTCAGTTAAGTCCAATTCTTTTGCAGTTTGGTCCCTGAAATGAAAATGTTAATAACTTTTATTTCCTAAATCCAAATAATAAAAATAAAATATGTTTGTTGAACCAAATTTAATTCTCTACCTGTTTATAACATTTGTATTCTGTTTTGAATAATTCAAATGCATTCAAATTTCAAATTCAAACAAATCATTTCAAATTTGATTAAATGCATAAATAATTCATACTTAATTCAAATAACACAAATGAAATATGTTTTCCATGCTATTTTGAACCACCTTTTCAAATATAAATTTTGTTTCATGTTTTGAATAATTAAAATTGCTTAAATAATTTAAACCTTGTTTAAATCATTTAAATTTGCTAAATTCATAACTTGCTCAAATTAAATTGTTTTTGAACATATAAAACATGTTTTCAAACTAGAAAAGTATAACCTTTTCAAATATGAATTTGAATTTATGTTTTGAACAAATAAAATCCAAATAATATTCATACTTGTTTTAAATTCAATTAAATCTTGTTTAAACTTGTTTAATTCATAATTAAATCATTGTAATTCCTTTTTCAATAATTGAAACATGTAATCCACCTGAAATTTTGTGTACTTTCCAAATATGAATTTTTTTATTTGTTTTGAACAATTAAACTTGATGAAAACAACAAATTCTTGTGTAACACCTTTAAGGAACCAAAATTCCTTAACTTAATAACTAAAATTCCAAACTTGGTAAACATTATTTCAAAATTGTTCTATTGTTGTTATTTTTCTGTTTTCCTCATCCATGCATCACACTAATCCACTTTCACCTGTTGACTAGTTGTAAAACAATTATTCCAACCTTAATTGATGGGCTTTTCATATGCAACTCAAATTGCATGTGGGTCCATTTAATCATGTTGTTACCATGTCAACTAGTTTATTTTGATGCATCAATTAAATGGTCATGCATCATCCCATGATTGTGCACTATGCCATGTTATTGATTGTTTGTCTCTCTGCATTGTTTGTTTGCTTCTTCTCGAATAGACGACGACGTTGAGACAGACGATACTTACGACACCCCTTCTGAGGATCTAGCTCAGTACCAGGCTGCTGAGTTTGCAGGCAAGTATTCACTCACATGAACCATTGTGTTCCTTTCAACATTGGATACCGATACTTTCCGTTGTCTATTTTGCTAGCCCTATGAATCGTTGCTTCTGTTAGATCCTATCACATGTTATCCTTTAACCCTGATATAGCCTCACCTCCACACCTATAACCTTTTTGCTTGTTGCCCGAGTCTTACTAGCATGCTTAGGGTTGTTTTTGCTCGAGTTTGTTACCCGTTACTTTCTGTTACTATATTTCTATTATGTTCTGGGGCTCAATGTTAAACAACTACCTGTTAATTTTGAGGTAATAATAATTTGCTGATAAGGCACCGGCAGGAGGCCCGGCGTGGTTTTGAGGCCCGCTAGTGTCGACCCTAATTAGGAAAAGGGTCTTGTCTACTGATCCATGATGAGCGCACTATCCGCATGTGGGAAGCGTGTATGGGCGCCCCCCTCAATTTGATTCGATTCGCATGTCGTCCAAATCGCCACACTTAGTTCGGGCTTTCCATTTGATGCACTCATATGCAGGTATGAACCCGAGGCCAGGGTGGAACTTTTGTAGTCGGCATTTAGGGCGGCGTGGTCTTAGAGTGCTATGAGGGTCCCCTTTTCTTCGTGGGGCTCGATTAGCCGCGCACGCACATCACGTGGTGCTTTGGGCTTGATGCGAAGAAGAGTTGAGTTGTGTAGAGTGCCTCGCTTGGTGGGTTTGATTCCCGTCTGGCGGGATATTCTTACGTGTACGGACAAATTGGTACACCCCTGCAGGGATAAATCTTCTCGAGAAGCCGTGTTTTCCGCGGTTATGGTTAACTTGGTGAAAGTACTGGCTAACAAGTACTCAGAACAACTTACACCTAACTATTGATAACCTGACTAGTAATTAGCGTTATTGACACAACAATCTGAACCATCATTAATCCAACTGTGTGAGTTATCCTCGAATTGCTTCTTTGGATAAGGGGCGAGATCCAGGATGGGTTTGTTTGGAGTTAGTTGGTAGTTGGTTACGATATGCTATCTTATCCCCTTTCTGTTAGCCGGAAGTTGTATCATGTTTCTGTAGTTGGTTAGAGCAGCCCACTGCAGCATCTTTTATATCACCCCTTTCTTCCGTTGAACCCAAAGCATCTGTGCTTGGTGTTGACGGGTTACATTTTGGTGAACTGTGAGTCTTGCTTGCCAGTACGTTTATGTACTGACCCCTTTGGGGCTGTGGTTTCCGTAGACTACGCTTACGAGGATCCCCGTGACGGCTACTACGTGGAGTTTGACGAGGCTGCTGACGAGTAGATAGCGGACCCGGGCAGGATCCGAGACTACGTGGATGGGCTCCGTTTTCCTTTCATTCCCGGCTTCTTAAGCCTATTTGGATTTGTCTGTACTCAGACCCTTTGAATGCTTCCGCTGAGATGTAATGATGATATGTTGGGGCATGTGTCCTCTGGATGATTGTATTTGCTATCTCTGCTCTAGTGAGAGCTATTTGCAACTTATTTCTATTTATTTGTGTCTTAGAGATATGTTGTGCTATCATTCTGTTAAACGCCATTGACGTACCATGTGTGTATGGTATGAAGTACGTCAATGGTAGTATCCTGATTTCTATGGGATGGTTTACGTAGACGATGAACAGTAGAGGTTGGTTGTCACACATACGTGTGTTGGCCTACTCGTAAGAGATGCGGGTGCCGGTAAGACCCGTAATCCAATCACTTACTGTTCAACGGAACTGCGAGTATCCTCTAGAAGTCCGGGTGCGACAAATGGTATCAGAGCCGGTCTGCCTGTAGGATCCCTTTTACTGGTCGCAGTTGAGTCTAGAAACTATTTTGTAGCTATATAGGAAAAATGAAACGTGAGAGTAGGAATTCTGCCATTTTATTTCTTTCCCCACCCACCCTCCCTTTTCTGGTAAGGAAGTGCAACGTTGTTTTTCTCTTCTCACCTAAACTTTCAAGTTAGGGTTTCAGGAATCCTGGTTTCTCTAGGATAGTTATATCTACTAGACCATAGGAATGGAGGTGGTTGTGACATGATTTATCATGTTGCCTACTCACGATTGAGAACGGAGGCGTGTAAGCCCCGGAAGAAGAACCTCTATTCCTTAAGCAGTAGATATTGATCCTTTAGAAGCCCGGATGGGTTTTCCGTAGTACCTCAGGAGTTTTTGGTCTCGTGTTTCCCGATGTTGCTTCGATATCCTGTTCTTCTCAACATCCTTTCGTCCGTTGAAACCTTGTTGTTGCTTTCCACTTCAGTTCTCTACCGGCGTCTAATCAAAACTTCCCCAATCATCTGCAGATGGATCTCAGGTTCTTCCCGCAGGTGGTTCGGATGACTCGTTGCGAGAGAACTGTCGGTTATCCGGAGATGCTGAGAGACATGGTCACTTATCTGGGGTTCCGTTGGGCACCAGAGTACCAGGTCTACGAGCAGCAGCGAGAGTTTGACCAGACCTACTACCAGGCTATCGTCTACATTTTGTCAGATGATGGCATGAGCGTTGTCCACCGCTATGAGGCAGTAGGTTCCACAGTGGATATGGCTGTGCAGCAGGCAGGTTATGTGAGTCTCACCGTCCTTCGTGCTGACTACTGGGGATTTGACGATTCTATCTATCGCCACATTCCCCGTGGTTACATCACTTCGGAGGGATCTCACTTCACTCTCTACGACAACTTGGATGTCTACTAGCATGATAACTCCAGGCTGCACACCACCGCTCAGTTTGTGAGGCACAGTGACGCAGTTGCCAGCACACTATCTCAGGAGTTGGCTTCCGTCAGAGAGCAGCTCTACCTTGCTTTGACTCGTCTGGCGACGTACACCACATACTTTGTTGGAGACGAGCGCTTTGCACGTTTCGATCAGCCAGTTGGACGTCGTCTACCAGATGCTGGAGGTTACGAGCCGATCAGAGGTCCACTCCTTAACCTCGGTGCTGGTTACACTGGGATTCCACGCTTTGGAGCACAGGGAGTCGACGCTATGTACTTCACCACACCTAGAGTCGCTCTCAGACCACGTCAGATCTATGTGGATCGTCGTTCTACCTACTTTCGTGGGCGTGCTCCTCACCGTACCTCTCGCCGTACTTCTCACCGCCGTCCTGCGTGATGAGCATGGGAGTACCGATGTATCCATTCTTAGCTATGTTTAGTTATCCTTTGGCATTCGAACCATGTGTGGTGTGTTGGATATTCTGATGTATTTGAACATGTGATGATGTACCTGTTGGTTATCTATTCATGCGTCGGAATAATCTCTCTTTCGGTTTCCAAGTCTATCCTTTTCTGTTGTTGTGCTAAAATGCATTTCCATTCAGGATGCCGCCAACAAGGAACACCCCGCCTGAGCCACCGCCAATCACGGAGCTGTTGACTCAGATGACTCAAGTCATGGCACAGATGGCCCAGTTCCAGACTAACCAGCACAACAACCAGAATGCTCCACGAGTCAGTATCAAGGAGTTTCTGAGTCTGGGCCCAAGAGCTTTCGTGGCAACACGCGAGCCTCTGGATGCTGATGAGTGGATCCGTGAGATAGCTAGGGCTCTGGAGATTGCTCACGTTGCTGAGGAAGACAAGGTCAAGTATGCCTCCTACCTACTGAAGGGTCAGGCAGCTACTTGGTGGGAGAACTACCAGACCATGAGAGCTGGCTATCCAATCACCTGGGGCTGTTTCAAGGAAGCTTTCCTCAAGCACCACATCCCAGATGGTCTCATGGAAAGGATGCGTGAGGAGTTTTGCTCTCTCAAGCAGGGTAAGCTGGACGTCATTGGCTATCAGAGTGAGTTCAATCGCCTCGCTCGTTACGCTGGTGATGAGGTGTCCACTGAGGCTAAGAAGATGGCAAGGTTCCGCCGAGGTTTTAACCCGGAACTCAAGTACGCCCTCACCAACATCAAGGCCAACAACTTTGAGGAGCTCGTTAACACCGCGCTCAATGAAGAAAATGGGCGCAAGGCGTTCGAGGAGTCTCGCAAGCACTCGCGTGAGGGTGGTTCCTCCTCCAACATGACCACCCCTCCGCAGAAGCGCCGCATCTGGGTGCCAAATGGTGTTGTCACTCGGGCTCCATACGCCCAAGCTTCTCCAGGCTTCACTCCCCGCCCACCCAACCCTGCTCAGATGCATGATCAGAGGGCTTCGATGGGGCAGCCAAGGCCAGGGCCTCCTCGTGTCGTCACTTGCTACAAGTGCAAGCAGACGGGGCACTACGCTGATAAGTGCACGCAGAGGCAGCTACCTCCACCACCACCTCGCCCCAACACAAACCAGGCAATGGTGCGTGCTCCCCCGCCTAAAGCCTTCAACTCCAACAACAGGCCTGTCGGGAGGACCGCAAGGGTGAATCATGTCAAGATCGACAAAGCTGAGGAAGCTCCTGACGTCATTCTCGGTACATTTCCCGTAAACTCTATTCCAGCTAAAGTGTTGTTTGATACCGGAGCATCGCATTCTTTCGTGTCAAAGATCTTCGCGACAGAAGTTAAACTCCCTTTTGTTGGTTTTGGTTCCCCACTAGTAGTAAACTCCCCTGGAGCAACTATGCAAACTTCCAAGATCAGTCATGAAAATCAGATTCTAATTGGAGGTCACATATTCCTTGCTTCCCTCATTCTGCTAGGCAATTCTGACATTGATGTCATTCTTGGCATGGATTGGTTGAAGACCAATAAAGCTACGATTGATTGTGCTCAGAAGTCAATAACTCTGTTCCACCCTTCTGGCCAGATAGTCTATTCTCCAAATGAATCAAGTTCCATTCAGCTATGCACCCTCGATGCAAAACCTCTACCTCTACTTGAAAATGTTCCGGTGGTTTGTGAATTCCCTGACGTCTTTCCAGAAGAGTTGCCAGGGATGCCTCCGGACAGAGCAGTTGAGTTCGTGATCGAGCTTGAACCAGGTACTGCTCCAATCTCTAAGCATCCATACAAGATAGCTCCTCCTGAACTGAAACTGTTAAAGGAGCAAATCGATATGTACATGGAAAAAGGTTACATTCAACCTACTTCCTCCGCTTGGGGTTGCCCAACTCTGTTCGTTGCAAAGAAGGATCAAACAAAGAGACTCGTTGTTGACTATCGTCCTCTTAACGAGAAAACCATAAAAAACAAGTATCCAATTCCTCGTATCGATGATCTTTTTGATCAACTTGCTGGAGCCTCAATATTCTCCAAGTTGGACTTGAGAATGGGTTACCATCAAATAAAGATCAGAAAGGAAGATATTCCAAAAACAGCTTTCACCACTCGGTACGGTCTATATGAATACACCGTCATGTCCTTTGGTCTCACCAATGCACCGGCGACATTCTCTCGACTCATGAATTCTGTCTTCCATGAATACCTCGACAAGTTCGCTGTGGTATATCTCGATGACATTCTTGTCTATTCAAAATCCGAGGAAGAGCATGGAGAACATCTTCGTCTCACTCTCATGAAACTTCGCGAGCATCGTCTATATGCCAAATTCTCCAAATGTGAGTTCTGGATTCCAGAAGTTGCTTACCTTGGTCATGTCATCTCCGCCAAGGGCATAGCCATTGATCCAGAAAAGGTTAAAGCAATTGTTGATTGGAAACCTCCCAAGACGGTGAAGCAAGTAAGAAGTTTTCTTGGCTTGGCTAGCTATTGCCGTCGTTTCGTCCAAAACTTTTCCAAGATTGCCAAACCTCTCACTGATCTCACAAAGAAGGACAAGAAGTTCGTTTGGTCTCCACAATGTGATGAAAGTTTCAATCTCCTGAAGACTAAACTCACTTCCACCCCAGTTCTGGTTGGCCCAGATACTACCAAACCTTTCCAGATATTCTGCGATGCATCTCTCCAAGGTCTAGGTGCAGTTCTTATGCAAGAACGTCAAGTTGTGGCTTATGCTTCACGTCAGTTGAATGCACATGAGCAAAACTATCCCACACATGACCTAGAACTTGCAGCAGTTGTGTTTGCCCTCAAGAAATGGAGACAATACTTGTTGGGTAATCGCACTGAAATCTTTTCCGATCATAAGAGTCTGAAATACATCTTCACTCAACCAGATCTAAACCTCCTCCACTTCATGAAGAATTCCAGAAGCTGAACCTTGGTCTTGTTCCTCAAGGGTATCTTGCTAGCTTGACAGCCAGTCCAACTCTCGAGGATAAGATTCGTTCTGAACAACTTCGTGATGCTGAAATCAAGAAGATGGTAGAACATATCAAAGAAGGCAAGGAGAAATTTAAGTCCTTCTCAGTTGATGACAAAGGAACTGTGTTCTTCGAAGGACGCATTGCAGTTCCTCAAGTTCAAAGTCTCAAAGATATCATTCTCAAGGAGGCTCATGAAACTCCTCTCTCCATCCACCCTGGAAGTACAAAGATGTACCAGGATCTTAAGACACTGTATTGGTGGCCTGGCATGAAATGTGAAATTGCTCAATACGTTTCTGAATGCGACGTTTGTCAACGTGTTAAGGCAGTCCATCAGAAAACAGCCGGTCTACTCCAACCTCTGAAAATCCCTGAGTGGAAGTGGGACATGATTGAAATGGACTTCGTCACTGGTTTTCCAAAGTCCAAGAGGGGCAACGATGCAATCTTCGTTGTCATTGATCGTCTCACTAAAGTAGCTCACTTCTTTGCTGTCAAAGAAACAATCTCAGCTAGCCAGTTAGCAGAGCTCTACACAGCAAAGATTGTTCCTCTTCATGGTGTTCCATTGGAAATAAGCTCAGACCGTGGAAGTATCTTCACTTCTCATTTCTGGAAGAGTTTTCAAGAAGCATTGGGCACCAAACTTCTGTTCAGCCCAGCTTATCACCCTCAGTCTCAGGGGCAAGTCGAAAGAGTCAATCAGATTCTCGAGGATATGCTCAGAGCATGTGGTCTCTCCTTTGGCATGAAATGGGAGGATTGCCTTCCATATGCTGAATTCTCCTACAACAAAAGCTTCCAGGCAAGCCTAGGCATGGCACCATTTGAAGCTCTCTATGGCCGCAGATGCAGGAGTCCAATCAATTGGTCTGGAGCTGGTGAACGTTCACTCTTAGGCCCTGACATTGTTAAGGAAGCTGAGGAGAAAGTTCGTATCATTCGTGACAATCTCAAGATTGCTCAGTCTCGTCAGAAAAGCTACTATGACAGCAAGCACCGGGATAGGATCTATGCACCTGGTGACAAGGCATATCTCCGTGTAACTCCCCTCAGAGGCACTCATCGTTTTGGTGTGAAAGGAAAGCTTGCACCAAGATACATTGGTCCTTTCAACATTCTCTCAAGGCGTGCGGAAAATGCCTATCGTCTTGAACTTCCAGAAAAACTATCCAAGGTGCACGATGTGTTTCACGTGTCACAGCTCAAGAGGTGTTTCAAAGATCCAGATCGTGCAGTTGATCATGATTCCATTGAACTGCAAGATGATCTATCTTATGAGGAGAATCCTGTTCGTATTCTCGATGAGACCGAGCGTAAGACTCGCAACAAGAGCACAAAGTTCTTGAAAGTGCAGTGGTCCCATCATTCCGATAAAGAGGCAACGTGGGAGACCGAAGAGGATCTTCGCAAGAAGTATCCGGACCTTTTCTCTTCTCAGTAAGGAATCTCGGGGCGCGATTCCTTCAAGGGGGGGCGTTTTGTAACATCCCAAGTATGAAAACCATCCCTAGAATGTTTGATTCTTGTTTAATTAAAGTTTTACATCATGTCATCATACTCATTCCTTGTTTGCCTTTGTTTTCCTTTTGTTTGCATCTCTTTTTCTCTGTTTTCACAATTGAAATTCAAACATTATTCAAACATTTGTTTCATACTTGTTATGTTACAATTTTTTTTCCCCAAATAGAAAGTTCAAATAAAACATCCTTTTTGTTTCCATGAAAATAACAAAAAGCTCAACTATTTATTTGTTCTTCAATCATCCACTTAATTCCAATTGGCATTCAAAATTCAAATCAAATCACAAACAGCACCCAACCTAAAATTATGAAAGTTACCAAAACATTTCTAATCCTTTTGTTCCATTTAAACTTTAGAGTTCACCCTATTTAAATCTTGTTTCAAATATTTCACTTAATAATAAAATTCATCCAAATTTGAATTAATTTACAAACAGCATTTTTATTTTGAATCTTTTTGAAAACAAAACTTGGCAAGTTGTTAATATTACATAATTAATCAATACCAAATTTATTCTAAAATTTTCCAACATCAAAAACCTTTCTATTTTCTTCCTATTCCATTTCAGCAAAAAAAAAACTAACAGAAGAAAAATAAAAAGCAAAAAAAAACGCTTCAGAGGAGGGGAGCAGCACGGCCCAGCCCACTCCCAGCGGCCTGGTACCGCTTCGCACCCCCCTCCTCTGCTTCCCCGCGTACGGAAGGTCATCGAGCGGCGCCACGTCGACGGCAGCCGCAGCGAACGGCCACCGCGCGCCGCCTAGCCCTATAAAAACCCTACCCCTAGGCCCCGAGCGCAGCCCTAGACCACCTGCCACTCCTCCTCCCTCGCGGAGCGCCGCCGTTCCCCTCTCCCTGCCACGATCTCCTCCATCTCTGCAAGCTCACCGGAGCTCTGTTCTCTGAACCCATGAAGCTCGTCGCCGCTGCAGTGCTCCTCCACCCTATCTGAACCCGGGAATCACCTCCCCGTATCCACCTCGTCATGTTCGACACCTCCCCGACGCCATCTAGCTGCTGGATCTCCGCCGCCGAGCTCGTCGCTGTCGCCACCGTCGTTCTGCCCCGCGCTGCTGCTTCCCCTACATCGTAAGTGAGCATCACCGTGCCTCCGCCCTCCTCTCTCTGCACGCACGCACACCGCGTCCACCACACGCATCGCAAGCACACGCCCCACACCAGCACACGCGAGCAGCACGGCTGCAGCTCGCCGCCGGCCGTCGTTTTCTGTCAAGGTTCAGACAACGCGCGCGCAGTTAAAATTCAGTTAAGCAAAACTGAACCTCAACTTGGCTGCGTCGCGTATACTGACAAAGACAGAAACGCATCGCAGTGGTAGCGCACCACTGCGCGCTCGTCCGCGGCCTGGGTTCGAGCCCTGGCGCTCGCGATTAAAACCAACATTTTTGCGCGAGCCACTGACAGGCTGGCCCCCTCTGTCAGTGGCCTGTGCTGCCACGCGAGCACACGCGGGCCACCGTGGCCCAGGGACCCTCTGTCAGTGGCTAGGGCTAGCCACTGCAGAGTAAAACTTGTTTTTCAGCTTTTCTATTTTCAGTTAAGTCCAATTCTTTTGCAGTTTGGTCCCTAAAATGAAAATGTTAATAACTTTTATTTCCTAAATCCAAATAATAAAAATAAAATATGTTTGTTGAACCAAATTTAATTCTCTACCTGTTTATAACATTTGTATTCTGTTTTGAATAATTCAAATGCATTCAAATTTCAAATTCAAACAAATCATTTCAAATTTGATTAAATGCATAAATAATTCATACTTAATTCAAATAACACAAATGAAATATGTTTTCCATGCTATTTTGAACCACCTTTTCAAATATAATTTTTTTTTCATGTTTTGAATAATTAAAATTGCTTAAATAATTTAAACCTTGTTTAAATCATTTAAATTTGCTAAATTCATAACTTGCTCAAATTAAATTGTTTTTGAACATATAAAACATGTTTTCAAACTAGAAAAGTATAACCTTTTCAAATATGAATTTGAATTTATGTTTTGAACAAATAAAATCCAAATAATATTCATACTTGTTTTAAATTCAACTAAATCTTGTTTAAACTTGTTTAATTCATAATTAAATCATTGTAATTCCTTTTTCAATAATTGAAACATGTAATCCACCTGAAATTTTGTGTACTTTCCAAATATGAATTTTGTTATTTGTTTTGAACAATTAAACTTGATGAAAACAACAAATGCTTGTGTAACACCTTTAAGGAACCAAAATTCCTTAACTTAATAACTAAAATTCCAAACTTGGTAAACATTATTTCAAAATTGTTCTATTGTTGTTATTTTTCTGTTTTCCTCATCCATGCATCATACTAATCCACTTTGACCTGTTGACTAGTTGTAAAACAATTATTCCAACCTTAATTGATGGGCTTTTCATATGCAACTCAAATTGCATGTGGGTCCATTTAATCATGTTGTTACCATGTCAACTAGTTTATTTTGATGCATCAATTAAATGGTCATGCATCATCCCATGATTGTGCACTATGCCATGTTATTGATTGTTTGTCTCTCTGCGTTGGTTGTTTGCTTCTTCTCGAATAGACGACGACGTTGAGACAGATGATACTTACGACACCCCTTCTGAGGATCTAGCTCAGTACCAGGCTGCCGAGTTTGCAGGCAAGTATTCACTCACATGAACCATTGTGTTCCTTTCAACATTGGATACCGATACTTTCCGTTGTCTATTCTGCTAGCCCTATGAATCGTTGCTTCTGTTCGATCCTATCACATGTTATCCTTTAATCCTGATATAGCCTCACCTCCACACCTATAACCTTTTTGCTTGTTGCCCGAGTCTTACTAGCATGCTTAGGGTTGTTTTTGCTCGAGTCTGTTACCCGTTACTTTCTGTTACTATATTTCTGTTATGTTCTGGGGCTCGATGTTAAACAACTACCTGTTAATTTTGAGGTAATAATAATTTGCTGATAAGGCACCGACAGGAGGCTCGGCGTGGTTTTGAGGCCTGCTAGTGTCGACCCTAATTAGGAAAAGGGTCTTGTCTACTGATCCATGATGAGCGCACTATCCGCATGTGGGAAGCGTGTATGGGCGCCCCCCTCAATTTGATTCGATTCGCATCTCGTCCAAATCGCCACACTTAGTTCGGGCTTTCCATTTGATACACTCATATGCAGGTACGAACCCGAGGCCAGGGTGGAACTTTTGTAGTCGGCATTTAGGGCGGCATGGTCTTAGAGTGCTATGAGGGTCCCCTTTTCTTCGTGGGGCTCGATTAGCCGCGCACGCACAGCACGTGGTGCTTTGGGCTTGATGCGAAGAAGAGTTGAGTTGTGTAGAGTGCCTCGCTTGGTGGGTTTGATTCCCGTCTGGCGGGATATTCTTACGTGTACAGCCAAATTGGTGCACCCCTGCAGGGATAAATCCTCTCGAGAAGCCGTGTTTTCCGCGGTTATGGTTAACTTGGTGAAAGTACTGGCTAACAAGTACTCAGAACAACTTACACCTAACTATTGATAACCTGACTAGTAATTAGCCTTATTGACACAACAATCTGAACCATCATTAATCCAACAGTGTGAGTTATCCTCGGATTGCTTCTTTGGATAAGGGGCGAGATCCAGGATGGGTTTGTTTGGAGTTAGTTGGTAGTTGGTTACGATACGCTATCTTATCCCCTTTCTGTTAGCCGGAAGTTGTATCATGTTTCTGTAGTTGGTTAGAGCAGCCCGCTGCAGCATCTTTTATATCACCCCTTTCTTCCGTTCAACCCAAAGCATCTGTGCTTGGTGTTGACGGGTTACATTTTGGTGAACTGTGAGTCTTGCTTGCCAGTACGTTTATGTACTGACCCCTTTGGGGCTGTGGTTTCCGCAGACTACGCTTACGAGGATCCCCGTGACGGCTACTACGTGGAGTTTGACGAGGCTGCTGACGAGTAGATAGCGGACCCGGGCAGGATCCGAGACTACGTGGATGGGCTACGTTTTCCTTTCATTCCCGGCTTCTTAAGCCTATTTGGATTTGTCTGTACTCAGACCCTTTGAATGCTTCCGCTGAGATGTAATGATGATATGTTGGGGCATGTGTCCTCTGGATGATTGTATTTGCTATCTCTGCTCTAGTGAGAGCTATTTGCAACTTATTTCTATTTATTTGTGTCTTAGAGATATGTTGTGCTATCATTCTGTTAAACGCCGTTGACGTACCATGTGTGTATGGTATGAAGTACGTCAATGGTAGTATCCTGATTTCTATGGGATGGTTTACGTAGACGATGAACAGTAGGGGTTGGTTGTCACACATACGTGTGTTGGCCTACTCGTAAGAGATGCGGGTGCCGGTAAGCCCCGTAATCCAATCACTTACTGTTCAACGGAACTGCGAGTATCCTCTAGAAGTCCGGGTGCGACACTTTTGAGGAGCAAGAATCTTGACGTCGCATACGTGGGACATGTTGAAAATGAGTTGTTCGTGGTGGAATTTTCGAAGTCTACCAACTCTCAATCAAGTCTTTTCGGAAAGGCGGACGTGGGATGGTTGTGACATCGCCGCTTATCCCATGTCAACACGAGAACTTTGCAAAGTCTTCACAAAGGTTGCCTTATTGTCAGACTAAAAGAAAATGTTTCCTTTTCTGAAGATCGCGTTTGTAGGTCGTGTGTTGAAGGAAAGATGCATGATATCGCACAAGAACAAGACTATTATTTCATCAAAGAGGATCTTGGAGCTTCTCCATGTTGATCTCTTTGGTGCCGTGCCCGAGGAAAGTCTTGGTGGCAAGAAGTATTTCTTGGTGATTGTCGATGATTATTCAAGATACACTTGGGTTTATTTCTTCAAGTGCAAGAGTGAGACTCAACAAACCATCATCGACTTCTCCAACCAAGTGCAACGTCAACACAATGTGCAAATCATGGCTATTAGGGGTGATAATGGTTCGGAGTTCAAGAACTACACTTTGAATGAATTCCTTAGTGAAGAAGGCATTCGTCATCAATACTCCACCACTTACACTCCTCAACAAAATGGTGTTTACGAAAGGAAGAATCACACTCTCTTGGATATGGCAAGGACCATGTTGGCGGAGTATTCTTCTCCCCAATATTTATGGGACGAGGCCATATCCACCGCATGCCACTCCTCCAACCGCCTCTACATCCGCAAGGGCTTGGACAAGACTCCGTATGAGATCCTCACCGGCAACAAGCCCAACGTCTCCTACATCCGTGTATTCGGTTGTAAGTGCTTTTATTTGATCAAGGGTGTTAGATTGTCTAAATTTCAATCCAAAACTATTGAGGGTATATTTGTTGGTTACGATGCCAAATCCCACACTTATAGAGTCTTTGACAAAGCCTCACAGATTGTCATAGAATCTTGTAGTGTGGTTTTCGAGGAAAATGATGGCTCCCAGGTGGCGCAATTTCATGTTTCTAATGTATATGTTGAAATGCCTCAAGAAGCCATAGGAAGGATGGGTGTGAGATGTTTCCGCCCCATCGAGGGACACCTTATGGCGATTCGAGAAGGACTATGCTCTACCCAAGTGGAGCCCTCCTCTACAATAGAAGAACAAGCCAAGGAGCCAAGTGATGCACCTACCCAAGAACATGTTGAAGACCCTCCTTTTATTGACCAAGTTACTATGCAAGATGCAACCACTCCTATCATTCATGCTAGTCAAAGTCAAGGCCAAGATCAACCATCCTCATCCTCCTCTCCTCAAGTTGAAGCTAGTGTTGATGAAGTTGTTGTTGTTGATGATGATGATGATGATCATGATCAAGGCCAAGTTTTTCTGGCTCGAAGAAGATAAAAGTCCGGGGGACATTTTTCTGGCTCGAAGAAGGAGGTTTCATTGCAACCCGGAATTACTCTGGACCATTCCGGAACGATTCCGACATGACCGCAAAAACCTCTGTTGCCATCCGGAATCATTCTGGACCAATCCGGAGCGATTTCGACATGAACGTGAATTTTTCTGTTACCATCCGGATTGCTCCGGATTATTCCGGGAGCCTTATTCCGAAAGTACCTGAATTATTCCGGATTGAACTTCGACAACACATAAAACGACTAGTTTCTTGGTGGAGCTATAAATAGATGCTCCCCTTCTTCCCCAAGGGTTAGCTCGTCCATAATTTAAATCCCCATTAATGGAGCTCACCCACCAAGCTAGATCTCCCATCTCCTCCACCCAAACTTGTTGAAACTTGGAGGATTGAAGGAGAAGCCCCGGATCTACATCTTCACCAACCGGATTTCATTTCCCCTCTCATTTGCTTGAGGGATCTTTGCCTAGGGTTTCCTCTTGTGGAGAACCTAGGATTCTTGCTACTCTTGGTGATTCAAGATTGTTGGGAGCCCCCAATTTGGTTGTGGTGTGTTCCCCAAGTTGTTTGTAAAGGTTTTGATTCCCGCCTCAAAGGGGATCAATAGTGGCGGGGTTCATCGGAGAATAGGGCGAGCCTTTGTGGCGCTGAGTAGGCCTTTGTGGAGAGCTCACACCCCTCCAACGAGACGTACTCCCTTAACAAGGAGGAACTCGAGAATACATCGTGTCTCCGTGTGCTTCATATCGGTTACCTCGTTCCCTTCCTCCTTCACTTGTGGTTGTATTGTTATTGAGCTTGTTCTTGTCATATAGGTAAATTCACCATAGTTGCATCATCTAGAGAATTTACCTTTGTGTCAATCCTAATTGTGAAAGAAAAATTAAAATTGGTTGTAGCACCTATTCACCCCCCTTTAGGTGACCATACTATACTTTCAGTATGTCACGTCATTGACTCACTTTTCTTCCCCAAAGGTTCCCCAACTCTTAAGCAAGTTTCCCCATCATTGTTGACCTTTTGGATCTAGCTTTCTCTCTATTCCTACATGATTCTTGCCTCTAATTGAAGGGAAAAGAGATAGGAGATCTCGATCCATATTCCCACCAATCAATTTCTCCTCTTAGTGAGGGAAAGCTATTGGAACTAGATCTTGTGGATTCATTTGTTGAGTTCTTCATTATTCTTCCTCTCTTGTTGCTCTTTATCATTTGTTGTTTTGGTGGGATTTAAGAGTGAAGGGTTCGAGCACTTCTTGTGTTCTTTGCATTGCATCGGTTTGCGTTCTCCATGGAAATACATGGAAGTTGAAGTTGAGAAGTTTGTTCCTCTTGGGTACTTGGAGTGCTATAGATCTTGTTCCTCTGTGGTACTTGGTGTGCCCTAGACGATCGTTATTATCTTGGATCTTTTGTAGCTCTCGGGACCTTATCGTTATCTCTAAGCTTTGGGAGCTCGTGGGATATTGTTGGGAGACTCCAATTAAGTTGTGGAGATTTCCCCAACCTTGTATATGACGAATGACCGCTATCAAAGGTCCCATAATGGACCGTGACACTCCGCATTGGTGGAGGCACGATAGTATGTCGGTGCCTCGAGTTAAAGAATAAACTACATAAGTAAAATTATCCAGCACATATGGTATGCTGATGCTGGTGGCCTCAACACTTTTGATGACTTAGCATCTAGATGTGAGTAGTGGCATCATCTAGAGTTCCAGACGTTTTACATGGCCACGAGAAGGACCTATTGGACAAACCTAAAAACTACTCTAGAGAGATCGGACAAAATTTCTTATGGATATCCACAAGTCGGTCGTCAGAATGAAGACCGTTAATGGTATGTCATGTCATTGGCTCACTTTTCTGGTGCGTGCTTAAAAGCCGCATGTTTTTTTGGACCGGCAAAGACTCATGCTCTGGGGCTCGCTGTCTAATGGCCTGGTAAAAGGTATGTTTGGAAAAACAGGTGGGCGGGTTCGGTGTGCGGGATCTACAACGGCAAAACCTGGTCCTCCTCACGAACTTTATGCACAAGCTTCACTAGCCGGAGTAACTCCCCTGGAAAGATTATTGGTTCAGGCAGTCCTACGGACGTGACCTCGGCAATGTTTCATCCTCCCCCTCCTCCATCGAACAAATCCTTCATCTCTGCCTCCCCACCTATAGAGCGGTTACTCGATTTTCCATCGGCAACTGAGTACACACTTCCTTTTGGCTTGACAATTGGAGAACTGAAGGTGTCATTGCCTACAAGTTTCCGGCTATCTTCTCCCACACCACCAGACTGAACATCTCTGTCTTAGAGGCCAAATCCCTTGGACTCGCTCTTCGACCCCGCCTCTCTTCCTCCACCGCGTGAGAACTCGAGATCATGCAGCTCATTCTCGACACCACCGTCCTGCACGAGGTGACGGACCAACGACTAATGGCATGGGGGAGGGGGGTGGACCTTTCCTACTCCTCGCATGCTATCTATGCAGTCACCGGGTCTGTCGGTCCCCATGATGATTCCGCACTCACGTTCTGGAAGATGCACGTCGCGTCTAAACTAAAAAAATTATGCATCCTAGCTGAATCAGATCGTCTTAGCTCGAGGAGCAATCTGCATCGCAAAGGATGCACCTCCTCTCCTTTCCATGTCTCCCGCCCCGCCGAGGAAATCACCAGACACCTGCTATTCGACTGCGCCCTCCCGGCATCTACCTGGCAACGTCTTCGGTGCAACACTTCCGCCCTTCCGATCAATCTGGTCCATCGGCTGCTTCATCCCCATGGAGCGTGGCTTTTGGGAGATCTGCTTGGCGGCCATGCTCTGGCTGTTCTGGAAAGCTCGAAATGATGCGGTGTTCAACTCCAAGGCTACGACTGCGATGAAGGTGATACGACGCGCTACGGAAGATCTGGCCCTTTGGTCTCACTGGTTGAAGGTGGGCTGAGCGACCGAAGTGGATGCGGGCTGCGGGTAGCCAGAGTCAAGGTGGGCTGCAGCGACCGAAGTGGAGGCGGGATTCGGCAGCGGCGAGGCCCGGAGTTCTGCCGAAGTGGTCGTGGGAGGGAAATCATGACTTTTTAGGGTGGCGGTTTGGGGTGCGTGCGGCTGATATTTGTTTTGCGGTACCCGCGGGTGTACCCAAACATGTAGCACGAACGGCCAAATGTTTGGGCAGCCCGAAAAAGTTTAGGACACCATTTGGGATGGGCATATGATGGATACTTTTTGCCTAAAAAGCCCTAAAATTCTGTCTTGGGGGAAGATGACCTATTATATGGCATCTTCCAGCTTGTACACGTCCAGCCCTTCCGGTCCGCCAACATAATTTTTACCCACCGTGTGAAGCATTTTCCCGATGGATGCCTTCGCTACTTTTGACGATGTAGCTTAGGAAAGCTGGCGGCCCGTCCGCCCCGTTCGTTGGACGGGCGGCTTGCATCCATATTGGAGATGCTCTAAGAGATGAGGGTTTGTATCCAAGGCATGCTTGCGTGAAGAATTGGAGATCAAGCTCAACAAGGAAGTAAATCAATTACTAATTTGCAAATAATATACCATTGAGGAATATCCACACAAGGACGCAATGAACAAACCCTGTTGTAAACAGTACTTAGATAGGGTATCAATACGTGAAGCGTACAAGTTTTCTGATCTAGTTAACAAGCCATCACACACCATAATCAAGCACGATCCAAACAATCCTAGCTAAATCCTTCTGCATGCTCGCTCACCACACCATACGCATGCATGCACGCCTGAATTTAAACAAGAAAATTACTCTCAATCGATCGTCGAGAAGCGATAGTACGTAGCTAGGTAAGAACTAAGTCTCAGACGTTGTCGGAGGTGGTGGAGGAAGGCGGCAGCAGAGGCTGGGTGATGGAGGATGCCAGCTTGGCGCTCCGGATCTCGCGCTCGCCTCCAGAAGAATTAGCTGCGGATGCTGCTGCCATGGCCGCCTCCTTGAAATTGCGCGACCTCTCCTCGCTCTTGCCCCAGAGCACGAAGTAGAGCCCCGTGATGATGAGCGCGGCGCCGATGATCCCTCCGAGGTAGAACTTCTCGCCGAGGGTGATGGAGGCCATGATGGCGACGACGAGCGTCTGCACGGGCTGGTACACCGCCACGAACACCGGGCCCCCGCGGTCGATGCACCAGATCTGCACCGCGAACGCCACGCCGGAGGCGATGAAGCCCTGCATTGTACCATTTTCGTTGTCATGTCAGTTGCTGGCTCGTGAGACATGCATCTGTCTCCGTAATCATTTCCATGTATCTTCAGATTAAAAAGCAAGCAGCAGAGATATGTTAAGGCTTCTTTGTTGCACACTAATGATCATGCCATCCACTTACTATATACAAAAGGTGATCACTGATCTGTTGCATTGCACCCGAGAAATTAATTAAATAAGAACAAGGCTTACAGCGTAGAGGATGGTGAAGATCTCGGAGCCGGAGTGGAAGACCCAGGCGTCGGCGTCCCTCTCGAAGAAGGCGGCGATGATGAGGAACTGGATGACGCCGAAGAAGCAGGTGTAGGAGGTAACCGACAGCCTCGCCGGGTACTTCTTCAGCACGGGCGCCTGCAGCACCAGCCAGCCGGACCACGACAGGCAGTGCCCGATCAGGTACACGCACCCCAGCGTCCAGTTCTTCCCCTCCCCCGCCACCGCCGCCAAAAACGGCACCTGCTGCAAACCCTTGTCGTCGCCAGCGCCGGCGGGGCCGAAGATGGTCGGCCCCTTGTACAGCGTGATCACGGACGCCCCCGCCACGCACGCCAGCGTGCCCACTACCTTGGCCACGCCGTCGCGCCGGTCCAGCCGCACCTTTTCGATCCGGAGCGCGGCGGCCATGGCGAAGGTGATGGCCGGGACGGAGTTCTGGATCGCCGAGGCGAACGTGGGCGACGTGTTGTCCAGGCCCAACAGGTAGAATCCCTGGTTCGCCGTGATGCCGCACAGGGCGAGGAAGAAGAACTGGACGACGAAGTTGAGGGTGAGCTGCGGCCGGTCCTTCTTCTCCAGGAAGTAGGCGAAGGGGACGAGGAGGAAGAGCGCGATGATGTTACGGTACACGGGGAACACAAGCTTGCTGATGCCCATGTTCAGGGCCAGACGCGACACCACGTGGAAGCCGGCGTATCCGAACTGCAGCGCTAGCATAGCCACGTGGAGCTGCGCCTTCTCCGGCATCCCGCACACCCGGCGAGCCTCTACTGCGTCCGCCATTGCTGCCCTTGCCTCTCTTGCTCTCTCTCTCTCTCACGATCGAGATCGCAGCAGCTAGCTAGAGCGAGGAGAGAGGAAGCTTAAGGGGGAGGCCTAGGCCTGGGATCAGGTGAGTGAGGAGTGCAGCCAGGGGGTCTCTAGCTATATAGACTCACCGCTTAGACAGTAGGTAAGCATGCTACTGGGTGACCGGCACTCGGCTGAGGTTAGTGCTGACTGTGAAGTTGAGCGAGGGAGAAGAGACTTTCATGCATAGCTTATTTGATCCCTTCACCATGCCTCGAGATTCGTGTGTTCGCAGCAAAATACTCTAGGGACTGCCTATGTCTCGGTCGACCGATTTTTTCTCAAGGCTTAGTCAATTCAGAAAAGTGCAATTATAGTTTAAAAAAAATGCAATTGCACCTTTCTAAACAGAAAAGTGCAACTGAACCTGTTGCACTTTTCTGTCCACAAAAATGCAATTGCACTTTTTTTTGAACAATGGTTGCACTTTTCTCAAAAGTGATTGAGACTTAAGAAAATCGCAGTCGGCTGAGATTTAGCAAAACCGAATACTCTATTTCTAGAGAGCTGCTGTTGAAAATATATATGATGACAACATCAGCTGCTATTAAGACATGAAACTCAAACATACTAGATGCACAGTAAAATCTACTTTCTCCGTCTCATATTAATTGTTTTAAAGTTGGACAAAAATAGACGTGTCTCATATTAATTGTCTCAAAGTTTATCGAGAGGGGGTAATTAGTAACATGCTAAACTGGTGGATCGGGACACACATCATGTACCGATCCTTTGTAGAGGAAGTAGCCGTCGATGCATTGTTGATGACAACGTTAGGGAAGATGGGTCGAAGTAAACGACGCTTGAGGCGGCACTACGCAGCCCCGCCTGACGAAGTAGACGACACTCGAGCCTCGATTCGCGAAACACGATCATGATGTGACGTATCGTGTCGCGTCGAGATGAGTGAGCGGCGGAGGAGGAGTGCGCAAGGGCCTTTCCTTTTCTCACTCACTTACAAATACTAGAACACTCCACCTTATAAGTTGCTATGCAACTCCTCCAACTTTCCATGTGGGACTAAACATTGCACTCCCACCACTTGCTCACACACATGGTGAAAGTACAAGGATGCCGCCTAGAGGGTTCGGGTGAATAGGTGGTTTCAAATAATTAAGGTTTAGACTTGAATAAATGCGAAATAAAACTAGCGTTTAATTTATCAAGCACAAAACCTATAAAAGCTAGGTTTATCTATGTGTACCAACAACTTATGCTAGGCAAGGAATACAACAAAGTGATAGAAAGATAGATGACTTCAATCACGATGGTTATCATAAATTTAAATGCATAAGTAACGAGCTAGGGGATAGAAATAACCGAAGCACAGGGAGACACCGATGTGATTACCCAAGTTCCTTCCCAAGGGAAGCACGTCTTCGATGGAGGGGTGTGGAGCCACCAAGGAACTCCAACGCACGGTTGTGCTCACCCTATTCTCCTTGAGCTTCTCCGGTGAGGAAGATGCTCGTTTTTCGCTATGAGGTTGTCTTGAAGGCCGTGACCAAACCTTACACAAGGTTGAGACTATCTCCACAACTCAATTGGAGGCTCTCAACGAAGATTCTTGCAACAAGGTGGAAGATCCAAGCACTAACAAGCTCTCTGATGCCAAGAACCCAAGAGTAATAAGCTCCCCGATGCCAAGCACCGAAGAGTAACAAACTTCTCAAACTTCACTTCCACGTATCACTGTGGAGAACTCAAACCGATGCACCTAATGAAGTGGCAAGAACACACAAAGTGGTCAAAATCCTTCACTCACAAATCCCACCAAGGCAACAAATGTTATGGAGGAATATGTGAGAAAGAACAAGGAAATCAACAAATGAATCCCCGAGATCTAGATCTAATAGGTTCCCCTCACAAAGAGGAGGGATTGATTGGTGGAGTTGTGGGTCTAGATCTCCTCTCTCTTTTCCCTCAAGTGGAAGCAAGAATCATTAGAAGGATTGAAAGATAGCAAGCTTTTAGAGGTCAACAATGGAGGTCAAACTTGCCCAAAGAGTTAGTGAACCATTGAGGCAAAAGACCTCTTAAATAGGTCACCCAAATATCCAACCTTTGAGGGCAAAAACACGCAGGGACGGTACTACCGTTCAAACCACCGGTACTACTGACCATGGGTGAGTTAGGTGCACCAACGGGAAAAAAAACTGCCCCAGGCAGCGGCACTACCGGTGGAACCACCGGTACTACTGCCACTTACATACCGAAGGAGTATTTGGCATTACCGGCACTGGTAATACCGCTGCTGGGAAAACCTCCAGAACCTCCGGTACGAAAACAATCATAACTTCTGCATACGGACTCCGTTTTTGATGTTCTTGGGCTCGTTGAAATCGCAATGACGAGACCTACAATAATATGCAGATAAACCTCATAGTAAAACATGTGAGGATTAACCAAATGATGAAAGGTTTGACCTATTTATAAAGAACAACCGGTAAAACCTCCAACAACAAAAATACGATAAGTTTTTCATACGAAAACCTTTTTTGATGAACTTGAACTTGACATAAAGAACATGACAAACTCTAAAAACAAACATGGAGAAAACCAAAATAAGGACAAAGAAGGATGATGCCAAGTATGCAAAGGTTTGAGCTCTCTACAAACGATACAATCAAACTACTCATTCGAGAGCCCCCCCTCGAGAGAACGGTTATCTATCCTATACCGGTCTCCTAACTACATCATAAGACCGGTAAAATAGAAACCCTATTTAAGTCATAAATTTGTCTTGCACAATCCAATTTAGCTAGATGATGACGATCTTAATCACCTCAAGTTGGACCACCTTTCTTGATTGCGCTTCTCTTCGTGAAGACTTGTAAATTTCTCCCCCATAAGCTAATATGGGAGAGCTTCTCGCATGCTCATATTCACTTAACCATAATATCCATAGGGGTGGCAAGATTCAAGCATATTAAATCTTCTTGATTCTTATACAACATACACTTGATGACGATCCCCACTTGTCGTCATATTCCATGGGCTATATGAAATATCCATTTTCATGCAAGCCCATGGGAAGATACCTAACCCCACAAAGATGCTACACACATGTATCATGGGTTAGTTCACAAATATGTATGGACAAATGCTTACCGTACCACGAGATCACATGATCCCATTTGGTACATCATCCATCTTTATCTGTTGACCAATATTGAATCCATTCTTTGCAAATCTACTTGATCAACAAAGTATCTTATCTTTATTCATGATGATGATGTCTTGAAGGTAAACATGAATGTTCACAAATCTCCTTCAAGACATGCTTGCAATATGATCAATAATGGCATGACAATTCTTATTCTTGATCATATAAATATATTCAGTCTAAGCAATGATCTTGATAGCATCAAACCTTGAATCCAACACAAGGAGTTCAAGTGGTGCCAATGGACAAACCTACAAGAATATCTCAATGAAAACATTAGTTCACAAGGATTGTCGTTAATTACCAAAACCACACATGGGGGCACCATGAACTTTCAATCACCCCCATTTTGGTAATTGATGACAATCCCTTTTACGAGGGTTTATATAATGAATTAAGAAAACATGCAAAGCAATACACATGGATGCATGAGCATGAAAGGCAAAACTTCTTAAGAACAAAACCAAAGCCCGAATTCCCTTAAACTCTCTAAACTTCTCCCCTGTTGGCATCCATTGCCGAAACGGGCACAAAATGTAGAAGGCCAATATAGTAAGAGCTCCCCCATAATTTTTGCATTTCTCATAATATGAGTGAAATCAAATGCATATTCAATGACGAATAGATGGGGAGATATCAAACTATATTGAGGAACCAAAAATTGCAAATAAGATGTAAACTTACCTCAAGGGGGGGGGGGGGGGGGCAAGCAATCAAAACGACATAAAACGAATTAACAAAAGATTTTATGATTTTAGCAAAGGAGTGTTCTAGAGAAAATGGAGAAGCTTCGCAACGTTCATGCACTATTTAGAGTTTTTGTATTTGAATACAAAGTGCACAAAGATGGAATCATCACTCCCCCAATATCCTCTAACGCACAAAACAAGTGCAAGAGAGTGTAAGAAGGAAACAAGGCATAGCCCTTGAAGAAAATAAATGAATGATTGAGCAACACGAAAACATATAAAATGAAGGAAAGACCATAAGACGATGCTCAATAAAACAAGTGAAAAACAACATGCTCACCAAGGTGATGATGATAAACAAAGAAAACTCAGTAACAAATGAGTGCGGAAGATGCAATAAGATAACACAGGCACTCACAAGGCAAATAATTTTCGGAGTCACCAAGGAATAAAATGGGTATAAGAAGGGTGGACTCCAAAGGAATAGGATACCAAAAAAGAGATGAAACTCCTATTATGTGTATAAGTTTCTAAGTGGACAACAATCATGATGATATACATCCACAAAGAAGCATGTACACACACAAAAAGTTACGAAAGTAAAGAACATGATATCCAAGAGAAAGTCATGAATACACCAATAATATCATTTTATTTAAAGTATAGCACAAAGCTCAATTTTACCTTAAAGGGGGATAAATGAATTTCCAACACAAACACACCAAAGACATCACAAATATCAACAAGGAAAAGGAGATAGTTACAATGTTTTGACAGAAGCAAGTATCACAAAGAGAGAAAGGTTTTTGCAAATAAAGAATTTTCATGCCATGATGGAACCTACACAAGGTTGAATACTAGAAAAGTATGCATGAGGTAGATACTTGTTACCGAGGTGGCATTGGAGATGTTGTTGTAGACAAGAATTAATCCATCATCCTAGCTTGACTCCGATAAGCACATGGTGATAACACCTTCCTTGAGAATGAGACAAGCATCCAATGCATCTCAAATGTACCTAAAACACATTTAAGTACAAAATGGTCCCCAAAAACATTGGGTCCAAAGTAGTTATACAAACTACAATACATAGGATAAGCTCCACATAAATATGTGCATATAGATATTAAATTGAATTTCATGCACATCTTAGCTGATTTAAGATTCAGTGGAGTTTACCCTATTGGATAAATAAAGTAAGCATGCCATAACAAATACATTAGTAAATATGCATGAAAAAACTTTCAAGAGACAAAAGAGATACAATTTGGACAAAAACACCAAGTAAACAAAAGAATGGGCACAAGATTGTGACATGACAAAAGGATGTCCAAATCATATCAAAGATCCAAATCAACACATGGTTGATACGAGACCAATTTGAAAATATATCAAGTGAAAACAAGATACACAAAGAACCACTTGACACTTCAAAGAAACCAATTAAAAGTTACATCAAAAAATGAGCTATTGAACTCCCAAAAGAGATACCCAAAGAAGGATTCATTAACGAAAAGAAGTCCAATTTACAAAATAGAACAATTTTAAAATAAAGCAATGAGAAAGATAACCAACTCGCAAAAAGAGCAAGGTTCCAACAACTAAACTAAACCCTCTACACTTTTGATGATGGCACAAAGTACCAAGATGAAAAGGTTTGTCTTCCATAGAGACACGTCATTGGGATTAAATACGAATTGACAAAGATCTAAAGACAAATGAAGAAAACTAGTGTTATAAATAATTAAGGAAAGCTCCCCCATGATTTGTGCATTATTTAAAATTTTGTATTTGAATACAATATGCACACAGATGGGATCCTTGCTTTAGCTTTACCAATTAGAACACCATATAAATACGACTAAACCAAAGGGATTCTCAATAGGCAAGGAAGACAATGGGAGTGAGCACAAAGCAATTCCTTGGCAAGAAATATGGAAAATAAAAGCAATAGCCCAAGTAAATATGACCAATAAATTATACCGCAAATAAGATTATCACTTGTCAAGGACAAGGAGTAAGGAGTTATTTCTCGGTGGTATGTTGCATATATATTCATGATCGTATTCACAAACCAAAAGAATGCGAAAAGGATAGGAATTAACACATGATGCTTAAATAGAGATTCTTGGTGGCTTCATTAGTATAATGATCATGCAAAGCAATGATTAATATATCATGAAGCAACCGGTTTTCGAGATAGTACATACTAGTGCACATTTGAGGAAAACCGCACCAAGAAACTCTCTCACAAACAAGATCCAAAAGATGAGAAAATAAAATCATTTAAGCAAATTGAAACTTGTTTGAGCACACATGCCACATAGGAACAAAATAATTAGCAATATCGAGTCTAGGTGACAAAACCTCAAATGTTCACATTCTTTAGCCTTGTAATATGCACAAAGCTTATTACTCCCCATAATGTGATAATCCTTTTCTTATCAACAAGAGGAAAACAAGAACCAACTAGAGATAATTAATGGACATAATAGAAATTGAATTTCTTGTGAGAATGACAAACCACATAGAGACTAGATAATATTTAAATATCAACACTAAGTGATATTACTCATGGACACACATTTTTGGATTGTGAAGTGCCAAAGGAATATCACTCCCCAAAAATGGGATAGTCCATTAATCACTCAAAGAGCCAAATAAGATACAAACAAGATGCAATAAGGCTCAAAGAAAACTTACACATATATGTTGTGCAAACCGACAAACACATAATAGATTACTCAAGGATAATTAAGTAGTAAGCACACCATATAAAAAACACAAGTAAGGTACAAAACCAACACATTCAAAGGTGGAAGCAACTTTCAGTGTGTATATATAATTTAAATACAAGTCACCGCAGGAAGGAGCATGGGATATGAGATAGATACATGATAATCCAAAAGACTTGGATTGAGGAGATATAATTGATGAAGATCCCTTAATTCTTCATGATATAGCCAAGTCTCCAATGCCATTCAATAACACCTATTGATAAAGTTTGAGTTTGTTGGTCCCCAACCAAGTTGGGTCCTAAGAGGTTAGTCGCAATAGGCTTGGCAACCCAAATGGTTATTTTCTTACACCATTTTGAGTACCAATATATTTGGAAAACACATTTCCCATATTATCCTTCCGAATAGAATACACATCATCAATTATAATAGATTTGGATAATGTTCCATTAGTGCATGAAGAAGCAAGATGCCATTTTCACGGCATAAATAGCAACAACAACTCCTTCCACTGTTCTTAGTTGATTTCTCAACTTGAGCAGCATTAGATTGAGTCATCTTAGGAAGAGGCCTTTCTTCAACTTGAAGTTGAGATCGAGGATGGACTTGTGGCATCTTCCCTTGTTGCTTCTCACTAAGATGCTTATTCTTCAAAGGGCATGATCTAACATGATGCCCTTCAATCTTGCACTTGAAGCAAACAATTTTGGCCAAATTCTTAACTTGTTCATGGCCCTTCTTCTTGTCGACCTTGGACTTGTTCTTGTGATGGGAAATTAATCCAAGTCATCTCTTGTCATTGGGGGATTTTTGGACACTCGACATATTCTCAAGTGTGGACTTCCCTTTATGACACTTCTGCAAGTCTTTCTTCAAGGAAGTGACTTGGGCCTTGAGCTCTTTTATTCCCTTTACATGGTTAGTATCAACACAAGAGCTAAAGGAAGTAGATGCATCATTATTAGAGCAACAAGGCATGGAAAAAAATTAATCACAAGATGTGGACACATTATGAGTGGATGAATTACTAGGACTAGCACAAGGTGATATAACATTTAGGGTAGATGTTGTGCCTTTGTCCACATGAGGCTCACAAGATGTTATGTTAGAATAAATAGCCTCATGAGATAACTTTAGCCTCTCATGGGAGACTAGAAGATCCTCATGTGAGCTTGAGAGCTTTTCATGAGTTTCTTCCAATTTCCCATAATTAATATTTAGAAACTCGAGTTGAGTACGTAGCTCAACATTCTCCTTTAATATGGATGCTTCACAATAAATATAGTTAGTAGCACAAACATCATAATTTTTAGCTTTGAGGTCATTAGCAAGAGCAAGATATAATTCATTTTCCCTTACAAGCTTCGAAACGCAATTAGCAAAAGTTTCTTTTAGACTAGATAGTTTGTCTTCAAGAGAATATCTAAGTGACTGCTCTTTCTCAAAAGCCTTTTCAAGATATTTGTCCTTGATGGAATGACCACCATTTTGACCTTCCAAAATTATGATTATGTCCTCCTTTTGATCTACAAGAGAGTTAGCCTTATTAAGTTGTTCTAGGCGAGCATTCACATTTTCCTTGGTCTCACCGTCAAAGCGTGCTAACCACAAAGCTATCCACTCATCTCTATCATCATGATATATATTGGGGTTCAAAGTAGAACATACCTTTGAATCCTTGGCCATAAGGCAAAAGGTGGTAGATTATGAGGAATCATTACTTGAGTCACCACTCAATTCCACATATTGTTCCATAGAGAGTTGGGTTTCCTTTATATTGTTAGAAATACAAATACTAGAGGAAACACAATCATTTTTACCATGGGAACAAGCAAAAGCAAGAATATCATCATGAGATTTAGACAAGAAATGTTCACATCATATGCAAGGACTATCAATACAAGCATGTAAAACATTTTTGGTGCTAGTTGTGTTTAAGTCCAAAGATGAGGCATGGCAATAAGATAGAGATGAAGTATCATAAATAATAAGCTCACTATCATTATTCCAAATCCTATCACTACTCATCGTATTATTAGTTTGTGGCATACCACATATTGGTGAAGTAGAAGAAGTTGATAACTCATCACGACCGGAAGTGGAGGGATAACAATCATCCTCTTCAACATTGGACACAAAATATTTAAATTCAAGATTTGAAATAGTGGCTTGATAACTACAAGGATCACAAGAAGGAAAAACACATTAATAGCAAGGGAATCCAGAGATAAGTTTTTCTCTTCCTCTAAAGTTGGATTTTGAGGATCCTTTGCAGGAGAAAAACCCATCTCTACAATTTTCTCCATATGTGGGTCCATGACCTGGAAGAAAATGAGCATGCTAATTTTCGAAACATCATAATTTGTGCCATCGAAATGAAATTTCGGATCATGCACTAATTCACTAAGCGACATCATTACTCTCAAGACGGTGAAGCATAACAATGAGAGACCTTGATCTGACACCAATTGAAAGTACAAGGATGCCGCCTAGAGGGGGAGGGGTGAATAGGCGCTTTAAAATAATTACGGTTTAGGATTGAATAAATGCGGAATAAAACTAGCGTTTGATTTATCAAGCACAAAACCTATACAAGCTAGGTTTACCTATGTGCACCAACAACTTATGCTAGGCAAGGAATACAACAAAGTGATAGCAAGATAGATGACTTGAAGCATGATGACTATCACAAAGAAAAATGGATAAGTAACAAGCTAGGGGATAGAAATTGTCACATCCCAATTTTGGAATACCTGATAACACAGTTGTTTTGCTAATTGCTTGACAATAAACTTTGGTTGTGTTTGTTTGAGTGCAACTAAACAAACTAATTATATAAACTTGCAAACTTAAAAAGATAGCAAAGCAGTAAACTAAAATATTCAACATATTGTTCCAATGACTTTGACAATATTTTCTAAAGTAAATATTGATCAAAGGGTTTTCCAAAACTATCTTATGCATCCCATACTTGTTGAATATTATTCCAAGGCCTAAATTAAGAAAGAGTAAACACTTGATAGATTTCCCTAAAAGATTATCAGAAAAAGAGGCATTCTTAGATGCTTCACCAAAATCTTATCAAATGTTTTTCCAACCTTGCAAGCTTAAAAACAAAGGTATTGGAGAGAATTTACTTGCTATCTCTAGTCACATAAATATTTTGGCAAAGCATTGGTAAAGAAAAGCCAAGTGCTTTATTAATTAGAATTTCCAATGTTTCTAGAAACAGAAAACTAAAACAAGTTACTATTGGAAACTTTCATCAAATGATCTGAAATTAATACCAGTGCTTCCTTATATCAAATAAGGAACACACACAAGAGGAGACCAAAAATTGAATCCATTAAAAACCTGAAAACATGAATTTTATCCACAGCAACAATTGGGATTTTGAACAAGTTTGTTCTATAAACTTTTTCCAAATGCCATGAAATAAATAACACATGCTCTATATCATAAATGAGGATGAAAACCAAAAGGGCACAAGTTTTTGAATAATTTAAGTTGCCAAAAACCCCTGTTTTCTAGACAGCACCTTTTACAAATTTGAACAAGTTTGTTCTATGAAGTAACTCAAAATGACTTGAATTTTCTACCACATAAGGAAGACATCAAATAAGGAATGTGTGACAAAAATTATCATTTTTGGAAGCTCCTAAGTAGGTTAATAAATTCAATGTCCATTTATGTAAGAATTCAAATTTGAACAACTTTGATTTATGAAGTTTATCTAATTGAGCCAATTTTCACATATGTTGTGCATCTCAACAAATAACAATTTTGGGCAAAAGGATTTTAAATTTTGACTTTGTTTGCTTAGGGAAAACAACCTTTTTCAGAGAAGACAAGGACCTATTAGTAAATGGCCAGGGACCAAAGTGTAATCCCAGTCACCATCTTCTTCAACCTAGCTCTCTGTAGCAGCAGTGCCCTAGCCATGGCTTCGATTAGAAGGCATCAAGGTGGATAAAGAGGCCCCCCATGTGCACCTCTGAACCCTCACATGCTCCTCTCTCCCCCTCAAGCTTGCTCTCTCTCTCTCTCCGTGTAGCAAAAGCCCAACCCGAAACCCTAGCTATGGAGGTCGCCATCGATTTGGTTAATGCCGAGCTCGCCGCCGGCAACCGTGTGCACCTTTCGCTCCGCATTGTCGAGTTGGTCCTCTCCGCCAAAAGAATCGAGCCGAAGCGCACCGAGGAGGCCGCGCCGTCCATTTCCTCTTCGGCCCCGACGGAGCTCCGGCGAGCCATTGCCGCCGCCTCGAGCCTCCTCCTCCGTCACCGAGTGGACCAACGAGTTCATGGTGAGCATTCGCGTCCCCCGTCCTCTTTTCCCCCTCCCTCTCCCTCTGGGTCGTGGCCGCGCCGTGGTGGCCGTCCGGCCGCCGCCGCGCGCCGTTGCTGCCGCTCTCCGACTCCCTCCCAGGAAACGAGACCGGGCGTAGATGGTTCCCCGTACCGTAGGCATCGCGTAGAAGTTTTTATTTCGCGTTTTGGTGGCCGTTTGCGTCGGATGCGTGCTCGCCGGAGCAGTCCCGCCGGCGGGTGACGCGCGCATGACGCAGCGCTGGCGTCATCTCCCTTGACCCCGCGCGCTGTGGGTCAAACTGGCCCGTGGGACCTCGCTGTGCCGCGTGGCTGCCCCCGTGGCGCCCTGGCCCGCGAGTCAGCCTCGCTGGCTAGATCTGCCGTGGTGGAAAAAGATCCAGGCCGGCCCAGATTCAGATCTGGCCCAACTCTAGTTCTTTTTCCTTTTAATTTTTTTTACAGAATGTTGCATGTTTACTTTAGGGCTTAAAAACCTACCTAAAAGATGAATTTGACCAAGACAAAATTCACAGATGTAAACCAACAAAATCTAAACCATATCCAACTTGTAGATCTACCTTTGGATGAATATGTTTGAAATTAAAAATGTTTGGCAACAGGTACCTGAAACACCAAAATGAGCACCATTTTTATTTCACAACTCAGAATGAAGTGAGGCCAATTGCATTGTAAAGCCCTTGAAATTTCCTAACAGTAGCAATTAAACTTGCTTCCAAATTCCTAATATTTGTAAAACGGCATGTAATTTGGTAAAACACCAGAGAACACTTTGGTGATTTTTATAAATTAATTAAATATGAATTTTGATGCAAACTAAATTGGATGGTATTGTAAATGTTTAGGACTATCCAAACCTAGAAGGGTTTAATTTTTATAGCATCCTAGAAATTTTGGTGGACAGATCTTTGTTTCACCTGTTTCTGCCATTTTGGCATTTTAGCTATTTAAATTATGTGATTATATTTTTGTGTTGCATTATTGTTTTCTAGCATGTAGAAGTTGTGTGAACTTGTTTTCTAAGTGTTACTTAACTATTCTAGCATGTTAGATTGTGTGTACTTGAGTTAAGAAGAAATAGGATTTTTGTTATTAACATATGTTTATTCTCTAGTTAATAGTTGCATAGAATTTTTGAGTGATTAATTTGTGTGCAAGCAATTGGATTGTTGTGTTGAGATATTAGATACAGCACCATGTTTATACTTATATTTTGTTAGTATCACCTCTGCTAGCTTGCTTTTGATTTGGTAGAAAAGCATGAGTAGTTTTGTCATGACTATGCAAATGTTGGAAAAATTCTCTAATGTGTAGAATTTTTGGCAAAAGAATTTGTGGTTGTGTAGCCACATATTTTTGTTTTGTGTTCTTAGGACCAGTAGCATTTTGATTATTTTCTTATGAGTACTTGACCCCTAGATTTTTCACTTGTGTGAAAATAATAACATGAGTAGCATTGCCTTGCTAATTTTAGCATCCTATTATTTTTCTACTAGTATGGTTATTGCACTAGATGCTAGTTTAGATTTTTGCTAATTTTTGTCAAGTATGACCAGAGGCATTGTGACCTCTTAATTCCTTGATATGCTAGTGGAACACCCACTGGTTTCATTGCATTTTTGGTGGAAACATTATTTCCCCCACACTAGATGTGTTTCTTTTATATAGTTCTATAACTAATGAGTGCCTAGTATTTTTGCTTTGGAATTTTTTGTGCTAAATGAAAATGTGTATGCTTCTGTTTGTAAGTGGTTATAATCATGTGTGGCTTGCTAGGAAAAATACATCTTTGGAGTGTTGATTGATTCCTCTAAGTAATGCCCTTTTATTACCACTAGTATGTAGGAGTTGCCCTGCAAATTGATGCATTGTTTTGCTAAATGGGATATTTTTGTTATAGCAAGTATAGGTGTTTTTCACCCCTGTTTTTATAACATGGACCCTCTGGTTGTATTTCAATTACTTGATTGAAATGCATCCATTGATTCTTCATGTGTGAGTAGTACTAGTTTCCTTAGCAGTTTTTGTGTTAAATTATTTTTTCCTGCCAACTTGTGTTTGGTAGAATTTTGTGTATCCTTGCATGAGGACATGTTTTCATTTTCCATTATGATAACATGGTTCCTTGTTTGCATTTTAGTATTTTACTTATTATGCTTGCTTGCATAGCAAATTTTTAGTAGAAACATGTCTATAAGGATTCCTCTTTTTTTTGTCATTGTTTTTATAGTTCTCACTATGAGAAATTGTGTGTTTTGTGATGAGTCTATTTAACTTGTTACACTTATGCAGGCTCACTGATTTGTAAAAGTAACTTTTGCAAATCATGTGTCTTATTTATTCTTGATATGAATTTAGGCTTAGCAGATTTGCTACCTTGTTCTTTTTGTGGATTGGTTGATAGACCCATTGCCATGATTATTATCATGCATGTTTTGTATACTCTTAGTAGTCTCACCATTGTGAAACTAAGTTTATTTTGGGTTTATTAATATCTTGGTATGAGAGTGGCACACCCACTGAATCCAGGATATTAAGGTTGTGAGATATGTTCCTCCAACCTTGAGTTGTCTTATTAAATGGCATTTCTGCCAAGTGTGTTTGTTTGTTTGTTTGCTCCATTAATAATTGAGTGATAGGTTATTATTAGTTTCCTTGCTGTATGTATTGTTACGTATGGTTGCTTGCCTTGATTGGTTCTGAATGTGTGTCCTTTATTCTTTTTACGACGTTAGAAAACGAAGAGGAAGGAAGTGTCGTGAAGCTCTGTTTCAAGTTCCCGTCACTCCAAAAGCCAGGGACACAAGGAGATACCAGGCAATCCATCCTGATGCTTGCTGATACAATACTTATCATTATCTATCATGCATGTTTTACCTCTGAAGTTTTACAAAAACTTGATTATCAAAACTATTTTTGATGTGGCTATTACTACAATACTAGTATATAGGTTACTATTATGCCAGTAGTTAAACTTGGTAATACCAAGCCCATAAGACACCACATGGTATTTATTACCATCAAATATACTAGTCCCTAAGTGGACACCCTAAAATTGTGATTCTACAAAACAAAGGCTTTACGGAAAAACCCGGAGAAAAGGCGGATCCTTGTTCTCCGGAGGAATGTGGAAGTGGTCATTTTTGAGAAAGTGGTGTTTTCAAAAATGACACATAACCTAGTCTTCGCTGGACAACCTTTACCGTACTGCCACCCTACCCCAACATGGGCAAGGGGCTTAACTTGAAGTTTGTTCTTATTAGTGTGTGCTATCTCAATGTGCTATAGGGGATGCGATCCTCTGAACCGAATGTCGTGGAGACATATAAAGTGTGGGATTGATTTTCCCTCCGGATGCATCAGTTGAGGCATCCTGGCTTGGCGGGGATTAGCTCGGTGCCGGGGATGTGGTAAAACTCAACTGAGAGATAGGCATATTCTAGCTTGAACATAGTGGATGGTTATGATCAGATACCTGATGTTTACATACTGTTGTTACAGTCCGTGATTGTTCACGGGAGGTGTACTGGATCTGGTGGATGAGTACACCTCTGCAGAGTACAACTTTTTCGAAGAAGCCGCGTCCTCGGATATGGACAGTTGAATGGCCATGTAGCTAGCATTGTGTCAATGTTTTCAAAAAGGAGTTTTTGAAAAGGGAATTTTGGAAAGGAAGTGTTGAACTTGGGAAGTTCGGAAAGGAATGGAAACTTATACCGTGGAGGTATCATCGATGATGAAAAGCCAGATGTTGTTATACAAAACAAAAATGTTTTGCAAACAAAACCTTTTCTACTCTACGCAAGAATTCTGGAAACTGATCCCAAGAAGTTTTGCAAAGAGAAAATATTCTTTAACAAAGCTTTACAAAACCTCTTGTACATGTGATATCTACAAGAGAAATAAAACTATATTATTTTCTTCTGAAGTATCTTCTTCAACGAAGATACAGATTAACCTGACTGCAACTGTGGTGTCATCATATATGAACACCATTGGTAGTGAACCCTATTTATAGCCTACCTATTCCACCGTATAAGCATATTTGCATGTTGGTAAGTGACATGATGGATGTCTTGCTGAGTACATTCAAATGTACTCATTATGGTTTCGCCCCTGGTATCTACTTGCCAGACTTTGAGAAGGAGCCTCCGAAGGAGATCTATGAAGAGAAGTACGGAGCTGACGGCTTTGCGAACTAGGATCGTCTCCGGGTCAGCAGCCTGTAGGTTAATGCGTGACTTGGGCTCAACTACGTTGTGTTTTAATTGTCTTCCGCTGTGTTTGTTAAGTTGCCTGCCCTTGTGGCAGTTGTGTTAAACTTGATCATGTGATATTTTGTGTAATACCTTTATGTATTCGTGTAATGGATGATGTATTTCTGTGTGCCAACTTTGTATGTTGTTCACGACTGATCTTTCTGGGATCGTGAATGTATGCATACGTAGGGTTTCAGACTGCCGGTCTGGGGTCCTTACAGAGTTGGTATCAGAGCCATCCTGACCTTAGGAGACCTTAGTTAGCATGGACGTCAGATAGGAAAGAAAAGTATTTTTGAGTAAAAAACCTATTTACTATCTACATTATTTTTATCTAAGGAAATTTTAGTATATATTCCCCTCCTTCTGATCTTTTCAAAAGATTCTAAATGCATATCAAGGGCGTCCTTGAACAGTGGTTCGAAGGGCGGGCCTTACAGAGTTTGGTATCTCTCTCGGTTAGGAGGTTATTTCTTACTTGTTTGCAACTGCTCCGCTCTGTTTTTGAAACACCTCTCGTCTTTGAAGTTTTCTGTTCAGAAATAGTTGGGGTTTCAAAAACAGATTGTTGCGTAGTTTTACCTCTCTCAGTTAAAAGTTTATTCAAAAACTTTACTTCTATTATCTTGTATACTCGCCGATGTCCCGAGAAGACCAAAATAATTGCCTAGCTCTACAGTGATGATGGTCAGAAGTAGATATAGTTCTTCAGCCACTTCTAGGATTTTGGATCATTCCCCGACGTAGCTCCAATGGAGCCTTGCTTGTGTGTTTTGGCTTGCTTATGTGTGTCCGTAGGACTTTGTGCTATTGTGTGGTGTAGAATTTGGTTCATCTAGGCTTCTATATGTTTGTGGGGTGCTCAAAATTTGCAGATTTGTGCTTGCCCCGCTCTTGTTTTTGAATCGCCTCCTGTTAAATTTTTGCAAGCAAAAATGTTTGTATAGCATTCAAAAACAAGAATTTGTTGCTTAGGCTTATACTTATTTTCGCTTCATAATGCGACCCGTCGTGAACCATCACCATCTCCGCCACAATCAATGAAAGCACCGTTAGGCCTAATAATAGAGGACCATCAAGCCACACGAGCTGATAGCGTGGCTAACAATGCTGCACTCCAACAGATAAAGCTCCAACAACGACAACCCTTAAAGAAAAAAAGGCGTGAAGAAAACCAACCCATACTGACCAAAACCTCTGTGTTTGTCTGTTTGCAAAAGAAGTCTTCACATGCCATGATGCGCAACCCCCTCAAAAGCCAATCCAAAGAGCACAATTCAATATTCGACGTACGATGACACTAGTCGTATCTTGTCGGACAAACATTATTAATTAGAAAGCTAACAAGACTAACATGCTTGGTCTAATCTTAGGTTGACACCTAACCAAAGCATGCAAACTATTGACAACTCTTTCTAAACCAAGGAATTAAGGGACTTACGACACTTTTTAATCTAGTGGTAAAAAGGAGAAGTCACGAGAAAATAAGATGATTACCTATTCGTTTACTAGTCAATAAGATATCGGGTGTATCTACTTTGGAAACAAAATCTTAATAGACATTGTAGGTACTATGAAATTAGGGGTTTAGAAATTAAGTGAACGATGGAATGTTTATGATAGATCTTGGAAACATCAGTTTTCCTGTTTTGTTTCTTTGTGTGCTCTTGATTGAAATAAATTTGTGTTTTATTCAATCCTGCTTCCTAACTTATATGGAGTTGTTAGGACTTGTTATTATGTTGTTCTCTTACAATAAATCTACCCTAGAAAGTGTGTGCATGATTGGAAACTCGAATAAAAATGAAATAGCATTTGTTACCTTCTAGTTTATTATTTGGAAGTATTGTGAGAACTAGATCTGTGTATACTTTCTTAGTAGATTTTGTGCTATGTTTTTCCTTGATTCCACTACCATTTAGGTACTGTTATTTTGATGCTTGTACCTATGTTAGCTTGCATGTCTCTTAATAGTAAAGCATGTGTAAGCATTGCTATCATTATGCACTTGTATTGCTTCACTAGATTAAATAGCCATATATTTTTATCTGGAATGCAAAGTTTTTCATGAGTAACCAGAGGCTTAGTACCTATTTTTGCCTTGGTATTAGTAGGCCATAGCCCACTGGTCCCATTGCATTTTGGCTTGAGGATGAAAATCCCCAACCATACACATGTGTGAAAATAGCATGTTTCACTATGTGATTGATTTCTATTTTCCACCATGGAAAATATAATTGTTTCTTTTCACTTATGCAAGTGAGAAGTTTATTTATTTTAGTAAATACTAGTATGTTTAGGTGTGATCCTTTTTGTTAGCATAATATTCCTTAGGGGTGTCATGTTAAGAAATGTTTCACTATTGTGTGCTAAAATTAAATTGTTCGCAAATAAAATAAATTCCTCTTGATTGGTAGATTGTTTGTGAATAATTTTAAATGGAGTGTATGGATTTTTGAAAAGGTTTAGATAACTTTTCATTAATTTCATAGCTACAGGTTGTGTAATTTATACCTTGCTTGTTTGCTAGTAATTGTTTAAGTAAAACATAAATTGCTAGAATTAACTTATGCATGTTTAATAGTTGTATCATGGGATTGTTTTGATGTTGTGCTTACTAACATGAGTAAGTTTGGTGTACTGTTATTAGGTACACTTATATTCATGACTTGCTTGTTTAGTTTTTAAACATCATTATAGCATTGTTTGCTTCTCTAGAGTGAAACTAGTTTCACCACTAGAAAATGGTGATTTTTGCTCTAGTATTACCCTCTTTTTATTTTATGAGTATATGTGTTGATATAGCATGTTTAGGAAGTTATTACTTCTGTTATCATGCCATGAATTATTTAGTTTCATGTTCTATGGTTATAGGATATGATTATCTCTTATAGCATGCTGGTGTAGATTTTTCATACTAGTATGTTATTTGTGCAGTCCTGTTTTTTTTATGCCTGTGTAATAGGAGTTTTATCTCGTGTGAATATGGTGTTTTAGGGTACCTTTATGATTGGATTCATTGGTTTTTAGCTACTGGTTGTTTGCTAATTGTTCATGATTGATGGATTCCAAAACCTCTAATAAACAATAACCTAGTGAATAAATAATCTATTCATATATGGTGTTGTTTGCTTGCTTATTGGATGTTGTTTAAATGTTTTACCTTAGCATGAGTTTATACTTGTGTTATGGTTGTGCTTAAGAGTATGTTATGAAACTAAAACATCCAACTAAAACCATGAACGTATTTAGTGATAGTTGCTTGTGGTGAGTAATGCCCACTGCCATGGGTATTATTCTGTCTGTTTATTTTACCTTCAGCAACCTAACCTTTGCACCCACATGCTATATTTTTAGTCTTATATACCTTGTTATGAGAGTGGTACACCACTCCATATGTGTTATGTAAGATGTGGGATATAGCTAGGAACTCATGTAATTATTGACGGTACTTTTCCAGGTAGTTCTGCACTAAAAGGAACTAGTTGGCAGTAGTGACGTTATCAGAAATTTTTAAAATTTGGTGGTTGAGTAAATTGATAGCTAGAGAATTTTTTTGAAGAATTTGCTAAATTAGGGAAATACCCCGCCTCCCAAGAAAAGTCAAAGGGGGGAAGCACCTGCACTCCAACACTAACATTGTGTTTGTTGGCCCTCCCTTAGTCCTCGCTTGCGAATCTCGGGGACGAGATTCTTTTTAAGGGGGGAAGACTTGTCACATCCCAATTTTGGAATACCTGATAACACAGTTGTTTTGCTAATTGCTTGACAATTAAACTTTGGTTGTGTTTGTTTGAGTGCAACTAAACAAACTAATTATATAAACTTGCAAACTTAAAAAGATAGCAAAGCAGTAAACTAAAAATATTCAACATATTGTTCCAATGACTTTGACAATATTTTCTAAAGTAAATATTGATCAAAGGGTTTTCCAAAACTATCTTATGCATCCCATACTTGTTGAATATTATTCCAAGGCCTAAATTAAGAAAGAGTAAACACTTGATAGATTTCCCTAAAAGATTATCAGAAAAAGAGGCATTCTTAGATGCTTCACCAAAATCTTATCAAATGTTTTTCCAACCTTGCAAGCTTAAAAACAAAGGTATTGGAGAGCATTTACTTGCTATCTCTAGTCACATAAATATTTTGGCAAAGCATTGGTAAAGAAAAGCCAAGTGCTTTATTAATTAGAATTTCCAATGTTTCTAGAAACAGAAAACTAAAACAAGTTACTATTGGAAACTTTCATCAAATGATCTGAAATTAATACCAGTGCTTCCTTATATCAAATAAGGAACACACACAAGAGGAGACCAAAAATTGAATCCATTAAAGACCTGAAAACATGAATTTTCTCCACAGCAACAATTGGGATTTTGAACAAGTTTGTTCTACAAACTTTTTCCAAATGCCATGAAATACATACCACATGCTCTATATCATAAATGAGGATGAAAACCAGAAGGGCACAAGTTTTTGAATAATTTAAGTTGCCAAAAACCCCTGTTTTCTAGACAGCACCTTTTAGAAATTTGAACAAGTTTGTTCTATGAAGTAACTCAAAATGACTTGAATTTTCTACCACATAAGGAAGACATCAAATAAGGAATGTGTGCCAAAAATTATCATTTTTTGGAAGCTCCTAAGTAGGTTAATAAATTCAATGTCCATTTATGTAAGAATTCAAATTTGAACAACTTTGATTTATGAAGTTTATCTAATTGAGCCAATTTTCACATATGTTGTGCATCTCAACAAATAAAAATTTTGGGCAAAAGGATTTTAAATTTTGACTTTGTTTGCTTAGGGAAAACAACCTTTTTCAGAGAAGACAAGGACCTATTAGTAAATGGCCAGGGACCAAAGTGTAATCCCAGTCACCATCTTCTTCAACCTAGCTCTCTGTAGCAGCAGTGCCCTAGCCATGGCTTCGATTAGAAGGCATCAAGGTGGATAAAGAGGCCCCCCATGTGCACCTCTGAACCCTCACATGCTCCTCTCTCCCCCTCAAGCTTGCTCTCTCTCTCTCTCCCTGTAGCAAAAGCCCAACCCGAAACCCTAGCTATGGAGGTCGCCGTCGATTTGGTTAATGCCGAGCTCGCCGCCGGCAACCGTGTGCACCTTTCGCTCCGCATCGTCGAGTTGGTCCTCTCCGCCAAAAGAATCGAGCCGAAGCGCACCGAGGAGGCCGCGCCGTCCAGTTTCCTCTTCGGCCCCGACGGAGCTCCGGCGAGCCATTGCCGCCGCCTCGAGCCTCCTCCTCCGTTACCGAGTGGACCAACGAGTTCGTGGTGAGCATTCGCGTCCCCCGTCCTCTTTTCCCCCTCCCTCTCCCTCTGGGTCGTGGCCGCGCCGTGGTGGCCGTCCGGCCGCCGCCGCGCGCCGTTGCCGCCGCTCTCCGACTCCCTCCCAGGAAACGAGACCGGGCGTAGATGGTTCCCCGTACCGTAGGCATCGCGTAGAAGTTTTTATTTCGCGTTTTGGTGGCCGTTTGCGTCGGATGCGTGCTCGCCGGAGCAGTCCCGCCGGCGGGTGACGCGCGCATGACGCAGCGCTGGCGTCATCTCCCTTGACCCCGCGCGCTGTGGGTCAAACTGGCCCGTGGGACCTCGCTGTGCCGCGTGGCTGCCCCCGTGGCGCCCTGGCCCGCGAGTCAGCCTCGCTGGCTAGATCTGCCGCGGTGGAAAAAGATCCAGGCCGGCCCAGATTCAGATCTGGCCCAACTCTAGTTCTTTTTCCTTTTAATTTTTTTTACAGAATGTTGCATGTTTACTTTAGGGCTTAAAAACCTACCTAAAAGATGAATTTGACCAAGACAAAATTCACAGATGTAAACCAACAAAATCTAAACCATATCCAACTTGTAGATCTACCTGTGGATGAATATGTTTGAAATTAAAAATGGTTTGGCAACAGGTACCTGAAACACCAAAATGAGCACCATTTCTATTTCACAACTCAGAATGAAGTGAGGCCAATTGCATTGTAAAGCCCTTGACATTTCCTAACAGTATCAATTAACCTTGCTTACAAATTCCTAATATTTTTGAAATGGCATGTAATTTGGTAAAACACCAGAGAACACTTTGGTGATTTTTATAAATTAATTAAAGATGAATTTTGATGAAAACTAAATTGGATGGTATTGTAAATGTTTAGGACTATCCAAACCTAGAAGGGTTTAATTTTTAGAGCATCCTAGAAATTTTGGTGGACAGATCTTTGTTTCACCTGTTTCTTCCATTTTGGCATTTTAGCTATTTAAATTATGTGATTATATTTTTGTGTTGCATTATTGTTTTCTAGCATGTAGAAGTTGTGTGAACTTGTTTTCTAAGTGTTACTTAACTATTCTAGCATGTTAGATTGTGTGTACTTGAGTTAAGAAGAAATAGGATTTTTGTTATTAACATATGTTTATTCTCTAGTTAATAGTTGCATAGAATTTTTGAGTGATTAATTTGTGTGCAAGCAATTGGATTGTTGTGTTGAGATATTAGATACAGCACCATGTTTATACTTATATTTTGTTTGTATCACCTCTGCTAGCTTGCTTTTGATTTGGTAGAAAAGCATGAGTAGTTTTGTCATGACTATGCAAATGTTGGAAAAATTCTCTAATGTGTAGAATTTTTGGCAAAAGAATTTGTGGTTGTGTAGCCACATATTTTTGTGTTGTGTTATTAGGACCAGTAGCATTTTGATTATTTTCTTATGAGTACTTGACCCCTAGATTTTTCACTTGTGTGAAAATAATAACATGAGTAGCATTGCCTTGCTAATTTTAGCATCCTATTATTTTTCTACTAGTATGGTTATTGCACTAGATGCTAGTTTAGATTTTTGCTAATTTTTGTCAAGTATGACCAGAGGCATTGTGACCTCTTAATTCCTTGACATGCTAGTGGAACACCCACTGGTTTCATTGCATTTTTGGTGGAAACATTATTTCCCCCACACTAGATGTGTTCCTTTTATATAGTTCTATAACTAATGAGTGCCTAGTATTTTTGCTTTGGAATTTTTTGTGCTAAATGAAAATGTGTATGCTTCTGTTTGTAAGTGGTTATAATCATGTGTGGCTTGCTAGGAAAAATACATCTTTGGAGTGTTGATTGATTCCTCTAAGTAATGCCCTTTTATTACCACTAGTATGTAGGAGTTGCCCTGCAAATTGATGCATTGTTTTGCTAAATGGGATATTTTTGTTATAGCAAGTATAGGTGTTTTTCACCCCTGTTTTTATAACATGGACCCTCTGGTTGTATTTCAATTACTTGATTGAAATGCATCCATCGATTCTTCATGTGTGAGTAGTACTAGTTTCCTTAGCAGTTTTTGTGTTAAATTATTTTTTCCTGCCAACTTGTGTTTGGTAGAATTTTGTGTATCCTTGCATGAGGACATGTTTTCATTTTCCATTATGATAACATGGTTCCTTGTTTGCATTTTAGTATTTTACTTATTATGCTTGCTTGCATAGCAAATTTTTAGTAGAAACATGTCTATAAGGATTCCTCTTTTTTTTGTCATTGTTTTTATAGTTCTCACTATGAGAAATTGTGTGTTTTGTGATGAGTCTATTTACCTTGTTACACTTATGTAGGCTCACTGATTTGTAAAAGTAACTTTTGCAAATCATGTGTCTTATTTATTCTTGATATGAATTTAGGCTTAGCAGATTTGCTACCTTGTTCTTTTTGTGGATTGGTTGATAGACCCATTGCCATGATTATTATCATGCATGTTTTGTATACTCTTAGTAGTCTCACCATTGTGAAACTAAGTTTATTTTGGGTTTATTAATATCTTGGTATGAGAGTGGCACACCCACTGAATCCAGGATATTAAGGTTGTGAGATATGTTCCTCCAACCTTGAGTTGTCTTATTAAATGGCATTTCTGCCAAGTGTGTTTGTTTGTTTGTTTGCTCCATTAATAATTGAGTGATAGGTTATTATTAGTTTCCTTGCTGTATGTATTGTTACGTATGGTTGCTTGCCTTGATTGGTTCTGAATGTGTGTCCTTTATTCTTTTTACGACGTTAGAAAACGAAGAGGAAGGAAGTGTCGTGAAGCTCTGTTTCAAGTTCCCGTCACTCCAAAAGCCAGGGACACAAGGAGATACCAGGCAAGCCATCCTGATGCTTGCTGATACAATACTTATCATTATCTATCATGCATGTTTTACCTCTGAAGTTTTACAAAAACTTGATTATCAAAACTATTTTTGATGTGGCTATTACTACAATACTAGTATATAGGTTACTATTATGCCAGTAGTTAAACTTGGTAATACCAAGCCCATAAGACACCACATGGTATTTATTACCATCAAATATACTAGTCCCTAAGTGGACACCCTAAAATTGTGATTCTACAAAACAAAGGCTTTACAGAAAAACCCGGAGAAAAGGCGGATCCTTGTTCTCCGGAGGAATGTGGAAGTGGTCATTTTTGAGAAAGTGGTGTTTTCAAAAATGACACATAACCTAGTCTTCGCCGGACAACCTTTACCGTACTGCCACCCTACCCCAACATGGGCAAGGGGCTTAACTTGAAGTTTGTTCTTATTAGTGTGTGCTATCTCAATGTGCTATAGGGGATGCGATCCTCTGAACCGAATGTCGTGGAGACATATAAAGTGTGGGATTGATTTTCCCTCCGGATGCATCAGTTGAGGCATCCTGGCTTGGCGGGGATTAGCTCGGTGCCGGGGATGTGGTAAAACTCAACTGAGAGATAGACATATTCTAGCTTGAACATAGTGGATGGTTATGATCAGATACCTGATGTTTACATACTGTTGTTACAGTCCGTGATTGTTCACGGGAGGTGTACTGGATCTGGTGGATGAGTACACCTCTGCAGAGTACAACTTTTTCAAAGAAGCCGCGTCCTCGGATATGGACAGTTGAATGTCCATGTAGCTAGCATTGTGTCAATGTTTTCAAAAAGGAGTTTTTGAAAAGGGAATTTTGGAAAGGAAGTGTTGAACTTGGGAAGTTCGGAAAGGAATGGAAACTTATACCGTGGAGGTATCATCGATGATGAAAAGCCAGATGTTGTTATACAAAAAAAAAAAAATTGCAAACAAAACTTTTCTACTCTACGCAAGAATTCTGGAAACTGATCCGAAGAAGTTTTGCAAAGAGAAAATATTCTTTAACAAAGCTTTACAAAACCTCTTGTACATGTGATATCTACAAGAGAAATAAAACTATATTATTTTCTTCTGAAGTATCTTCTTCAACGAAGATACAGATTAACCTGACTGCAACTGTGGTGTCATCATATATGAACACCATTGGTAGTGAACCCTATTTATAGCCTACCTATTCCACCATATAAGCATATTTGCATGTTGGTAAGTGACATGATGGATGTCTTGCTGAGTACATTCAAATGTACTCATTATGGTTTCGCCCCTGGTATCTACTTGCCAGACTTTGAGAAGGAGCCTCCGAAGGAGATCTATGAAGAGAAGTACGGAGCTGACGACTTTGCGAACTAGGATCGTCTCTGGGTCAGCAGCCTGTAGGTTAATGCATGACTTGGGCTCAACTACGTTGTGTTTTAATTGTCTTCCGCTGTGTTTGTTAAGTTGCCTGCCCTTGTGGCAGTTGTGTTAAACTTGATCATGTGATATTTTGTGTAATACCTTTATGTATTCGTGTAATGGATGATGTATTTCTGTGTGCCAACTTTGTATGTTGTTCACGACTGATCTTTCTGGGATCGTGAATGTATGCATACGTAGGGTTTCAGACTGCCGGTCTGGGGTCCTTACAGAAATAACCGAAGCACAAGGAGACACCGATGTGATTACCGAAGTTCCTTCCCAAGGGAAGTACGTCTTCATTGGAGGGGTGTGGAGCCACCAAGGCAATCCAACGCACGGTTGTGCTCACCCTATTCTCCTTGAGCTTCTCCGGTGATGCTTGTTTCCACTATGAGGTTGTCTTGAAGGCGGTGACCAAACCTTACACAAGGTTGAGGCTATCTCCACAACTCGATTGGAGGCTCTCAATGAAGATTCTTCCAACAAGGTGAAAGATCCAAGCACTAACAAGCTCTCTGGTGCCAAGCACCCAAGAGTAACAAGCTCCCCGATGCCAAGCACCCAAGAGTAACAAACTTCTGAAACTTCACTTCCACGTATCACCGTGGAGAACTCAAACCGATGCACCTAATGCAATGACAAGAACACATAAAGTGGTAAAAATCCTTCACTCACAAATCCCACCAAAGCAACAAATGTTATGGAGGAATATGTGAGAAAGAACAAGAAAATCAACAAATGAATCCCCAAGATCTAGATCTAATAGGTTCCCCTCACAAAGAGGAGGGAATTATTTGTGGAGTTGTAGATCTAGTTATCCTCTCTCTTTTCCCTAAAGTGGAAGCAAGAATCATTGGAGTTATTGAGAGATAGAAAGCTTTTGGAGGTCAACAATGGAGGTCAAACTTTCCCAAAGAGTTAGGGAACCATTGGGGAAGAAGACCCCTTAAATAGGTCACCCAAATATCCAACCGATGGGGAAAAAATGCGCAGGGGCGGTACTACCGCCCCCTGGGTGAGTTAGGAGCACCAACGGGCTAAAAACCTGCCCCAGGCAGCGGTACTACCAGCGGAACAACTGGTACTACCGCCACTTACATACCGAAGGGGTATTTCGCGCTACCAGCACAGGTGCTACCGCTGCTGGGAAAAACTGGAGAACCTCCGGTACAAAAATGGTCATAACTTTTGCATACGAACTCCGTTTTTGATGTTCTTGGGATCGTTGAAATCGCAACAACGAGAACTACAAGAATATACAGAGAAACAGCATATTACAAGATGGGAGTATAAACCAAATGATGAAAGGTTTGGCCTATCTATAAAGAACAATCGGTAAAACCTCCAACAACAAAAACGTGATAAGTTTTTCATACGAAAACCATTTTTGATGAAATTGAGCGTGACATGAAGAACATGAAAAGATCTAAAACTACACATAGATAAAATCCAAATAAGAACCAATAAGTATGATTCCAAGTATGCAAAGGTTTGAGCTCTCTATGAACGATATGATCAAGCTACTCATTCGAGAGCCCCTCTTGAGAGAACGGTTATCTATCCTATTACCCGGTCTCCTAACTACATCATAAGACCGGTAAAATAGAAACCCTATATAAGTCATACCTTTGCCTTGAACAATCCAATTAATCTAGATGATGACCTTAATCACCTCAAGTTGGACCACCTTTCTTGATTGCGCTTCGCTTCGTGAAGACTTGTAAATTGATCCTCCATAAGCTAATATGGGAGAGCTTCTCGCATGCTCATCTTCACTTAACCATAATCTACATATGGGTGGAAAGCTTCAAGAATATTAAATCATCGTGATTCTCATATAACACACACTTTATGATGATCCCCACTTGTCGTCATATTCCATGGGATATATGAAATCTCCATTTTGATGCAAGACCATGGGAAGATACCTAACCCCACAAAGATTCTACACACATGTATCATGGGTTAGTTCACAAAGATGTATGGAAAAATGATTACCGTACCACGAGATCACATGATCCTATTTGGTACATTATCTATCTTTATGTGTTGATCAATATTCAATCCATTTTTTGCACAACTACTTGATCAACAAAGTATCTTATATTTATTCATGATGATGATGTCTTGAAGGTACACATGAATGTTCACACAATATCCATCTTTAAGACATGCTTGCAATATGATCAATAATGGCATGACAATTCTTCTTCTTGATCATATAAATATATTCATTATAAGCAATGATCTTGATATCATCCAACCTTGAATCCAACACATGGAGGTCAAGTGGTGCCAATGGACAAACCTACAAGAATATCTCAATACAAGAATAGGTGCTACGACCAATTTTAATTTTTCTTCAAATTAAGGCTTGACACAAAGGTAAATTCTCTAGATAATGCAACTAAGGTGAATTTACCTATATGACAAGAACAACGATAAAAACAATACAAGTAAAGGAGAGGGAACGAGGTAACCGATAACGGAAGCACGTGGAGACACGATGTATAACTGAGTTCCTCCTTGTTAAGGGAGTACGTCTTGTTGGAGGGGTGTGAGTTTCACCACGAAGGCCTACTCAACGCCACAAAGGCCTCCTGTTCTCCGATGAACCCCACCACAAAGTCCTAGTCCACCTTCCACTATTGATCCACTTTGAGGCGGGAAATCGAGTCCTTTAGAAACAAGTGTGGGGCACACACCCACAACCAAAATTGAGGGCTCCCAACAAACACAAGAATCACCAAGAGTAGCAAGATGTTTAGGTTATCCACACAAGGAAACCCTAGACTAGTTCCCCTCAAGAAAATGAGGGGGGGAATGGAAAACCGGTTGGTGAAGACGTAGATTGGGACCTTCTCCTTCAATCCTCCAAAGATCAACACTTTTGGTGGGAGGGGTTGGGAGATCTAGCAAGGTGGGTGAGCTCTAGAAATGGTGAGATCTATTCTGGATGAGCTAGCTCAAGGAAGAAGAAGGGGAGGGGATATTTATACCCCTCACCCAAATTCTAGTGGTTTGAGCTATACCTGCGGAATTCACACCGAAGACTCCGGTCTGAAAAGTTTCCGGACAGCCTCAGACCGAAGATTCCGCACTGGTTAGACCGGAGACTCCGGTAAGTCTCTGGACTGTCTCCGGAGTGACATTAGTGGGTGACACCATCTTCTCTTCGCGCTGGGGAAACATCAAGTCCGGAGACTCCGGTGTAGCCGGAGAGTTGGCGGAGATTCCGCCTTTTCCTTGTCTCCGTCAGGCAAAGTGTGTCTGAGGTTGGTAGAGCATGCTGCGGCAGGACATAGTCCGGAGACTCCGGTAAGTCTCCAGACAGTCTCCGGTGTGTGTCCAGGGGGTGACACCATTTGCGCAGCTCTGGCTTTTCACAGAAAAAACTTCATACCAGAGACTCCGGTCTGGCAGACCAGAGACTCCGGCCTGGAATAAATTCCAGCAAGTTTTAATACATGGAGATCTCTTTGTCCTTTTTTCTCCACACCACCATTTGTAATATTATCGAAAGACTCTGAAATCGTCAACACCCTTAAGTATATACGTCTGTTGTTAACAAACACCCAAAACAAGATTTAGGCGCATTTGCGCTTTCAGATTGTCATTAGTTACCAAAACCACACATGGGGCACCATGCACTTTCACATGAGTCATTTGTGATTTCAGGATTTTCTATTAGGTTATCTCATATATGGGCCCAACATTCTAACAATTCCCCACCAGATCTCAAATACCCATTTGAAGATTTATCAATCCACACTACTTGCTTATATACCAGGGTTTCAGCAGAGACTGTTAAGTTGAATTTCCGCCTAGAGTCTTAAACTACATCTATCGGCAATTTGATCAATGGACTATTCCTTGAATTGCAAGTTTGGTGCCAATAGACTTTTCTCAAAGTCATAACCAGTACATGGCTGCCAGTAGCCTACCCCGTGGGTGGTGCATATACATTGTACTCACTGGTCTCTTCATGAGTTTACTAGAGATCATCCAAATCTTATAGACTGCGACATTTATAGTCGGACTCATATAAGTGTCTTATTTCAAGAATGCTCTGTAGGATAGGATTTTTTATATGAATAGCCACCATAAACAAATTAAGTCATTGTGCCAACCTTCCTTACAACTCTTTGAGAGTTATGCATCTTTACTTAGAGAGGGTTTACAAAATACTCTCCTTGGTTAAACCACTAGCTTGTTCTTTCCGAGTCCTAATTCATGGGATCTCCGATCACATAGGTTGGGTAACCACTATGGTGTAACACTCACGGGTCTCATACCCATCTATCTCGGTGCACTATTTATCAAATTACGTGATAGTCCCTTCGTAAAGAGATCTGTTAGGTTTTTGTCTGTTTGAATATATGTAATAAGTAATTACTCCGGAATTTCTCAATTTCCTGACAAACTTCAAACGTTATTTGACGTGTCTTGATGACTTCACGTTATCCTTAGAACTGTTCACATTGGCAACCACTGTTTGATTGTCACGGTTCATGAGAATGGCCGGTAATGGTTTTTCAATCACCGACGAGTCTATCAAGAGCTCACACAACCATTCTGCCTCAATAGTAGCTGTATCTAAAGAAGTAAGTTCTGCTTCCATGGTTGACCTTGTCAAGATGGTATATTTACAAGACCACCATGATACTGCACCTATCCAAGGATAAATGAATATCCGCTTGTGGCGTAGAGCTCATCTACATTTGAAATCCAGTTCGAGTCACTATATCCCTCAAGAACGGCAGGGTGCACTGAATAGTGAATACCAGAACTCATAGTACCGTTCAGATATCGCATGACCCTTTGAAGTGCATGCCAATGACCATTACCCGGATTTGACATGAACCCGCTCAACTTGCTCACAACAAAAGGGAAATCAGGCCTCGTCGCGCTTGCAAGGTACATAAGTGAATCGATTATTTGTGATTATATTAATTGATCTCTTGCTATCCTCTTGTTCTTTCGAAATGTCACACTGGGATCGTAAGGTGTTGGAAAGGCTTGCTATCAATAAAGCCGAAATGGCTCAAGACCTTCTAAACATAGTGTGACCGCGTTAACGTAATCCCACTCTCATCATTAATAAGCTTAATGTTCATAATTACATCAGATTCTCCCACATCTTCCATATCAAAGCACTTTGATAGAAAAGATTTGACCTCATTTTTAACAATCATTCTTGTACCAAAAATAAGTATGTCATCAACATACAAGCACAATATAACACTATCGCCCGCACCATGTCTGTAGTAAACACACCTATTTGCCTCATTAATGACAAAGCCCAAAGAAGTTAGAGTTTTGTCGAACTTCTCATGCGATTGCTTAGGTGTTGATTTAACCCATACAATGATTTTCAAAATTTGCACACCTTTCTCTCTTCACCTTTTACCACAAACCCATCAGCTGATCCATATAGATTTCCTTTTTTTCCAACTCTTCGTTAAGGAAAACTATTTTTTACGTCCATTTGATGAACGATAAGACCATAAAAGGCAACTAGGAAAAGTAGTACACGAATGGTGGTCAGTCTAGCAACATGTCAATAGGTGTCAAAGTAATTGTCACCTTCTCGCTGGGGTGTATCCCTTGGCTACAAGTCGTGTCTTGTACTTGTCAATAGTACTATCAGGCCTTAGCTTCTTCTTGAAGACCAACTTACAACCCATTGTCTTACAACCATAAAGTCGATCAGATAACTCCCACGTCCCATTAGAAAGAATCGAGTCCATCTCATTATGGACAGCTTCTTTCCAGTCATCTGCATCTGTAGATGCAAATGCATGTGCAATGTACATAGTATTATTGTGCACAAGGTACACAATGAAATTATCACCAAAAGATTTTTCAACCCTTTGTCTCTTTCTCCTCTTATGAGCTGCATTGTCATCCTTCTCAAAGACTTTCTCAACACGTGGTAATCACTACATGTACTAGATTCAGAAATTAACTCAAAAGAAAAATTCAGCAATGCTATGCATATCTTTTATCGGAAACATATTCTCAAAACATGTTGCATCAGAAGATTCCATAATAGTATCAACAAGCATATCAGGTAACTCAGATTTAACCACTAAAAATTTATAACCAATGCTACACTAAACATAGATTAGAAAGATACAATCTACAATCTTTGGTCCAAGTTTACATTTCTTTGGAATTGGAACATTGGCTTTCGACAAACATTCCCAAGTGCGCAAATACGAAATAGATAGTTTACCCAGTCCTCAAAAGGGGTTTTCTCTTGATTCTTATTTGGAACTTTATTCAGGACATGGCATGAAGTCAATAAAGCCTCCCACACCATGCCTTAGATAGACCAGTAGTGCCCAACATGGTATTCACCAAGTCGAACGGCGTGCGGTTTTTCCTCTCGGCAATCCCCTTTGATTGGGGCGAGTAGGAATGCGTCCTCTCGTGAATAATATCATGTTCCTCATAGAATTCATCAAATATTTTGGAGAAATACTCTCCACCACGATCCAACCTAAAATGTTTGATCTCTCTAATTGATTTTCAACTTCAGCCTTATAGATTTTAAAGTAGTCTAAAAGATCATCTTTAGTTTGCAACAAATAAACATAGCAGAATATAGTAGAGTCATCAATTAACTTCATGAAATATATCTTTCCACCTTTTGTCAACCCACCATTCATCTCGCATAGATTAGAATGTATGAGTTCTAGAGGTGCCAAGTTTCTCTCATCGGCTGCCTTGTGAGGCTTTTGAGGTTGCTTAGATTGCACACAACTATGACACTTAGAAACTTTGGCGATAGTGGAATTCGGAATTAAACTTAAATTGGACAGTCGAGACAATAAAATAAATTTAACATGAAATAAATGAGAGTGCCAAACACTAACATCTGAATCAACATTGCCACAAATATGGTTTGCTGACTTATTGCAAAATTCGGAAAGTGAAAAGCAGAGCAAGCCTCTGCTCTCATAACCTTTACCAATAAATTGTCCAAATCTCGACCCAACTAATTCATTTGACTCAAATACTACTTTAAACCCATCTCTGCAAAGAAGCGAGTCGCTAACGAGATACTTGTTCATAGTAGGGACATGTTGCACATTCTTCAGTTGAATGATCTTCTCCGACGTAAACTTCAGATCTACCATACCAACACCACAAACAATAGCATGCGACACCCATTAGGACGAAATAATCCTGAGCGATCTGATAATAAGTGAATATAGAGATGTCAACACACACATGAACATTAACACCCGTATCAGTCCACCAACATGGAGATTGAAAAACTGAAAGTACCATCGGTAAATTACCATACCCCTCAGTATTACTAGCAGTAACAATGTTGACATTCTTGGAGCCTTTCTTCCCTTTCTTGTCCGCACGCTTCGGGAAGTCAACGGAAAAGTGGCCGAGCGCTCCACTTGTATAGCACTCGAAACTAGCTTTGTTCAACGCCTTCTTCTTGTTCTTATTCTTGAAGAAAGTTGTATTGACAAGACCATTGATCTAGGGCTTGTAATTCCCTTTGTTCTTGCTATTGTTCTTAATATGATGGTTTTTCTGCACCATGTTGTTGCTAGAGTGAACATCACCACATCTGTCATTATTGTCCTTTTCCCAAGCTTTCCCGCAACATCAAGATACGCTTTCAGGTTTTCAACCGATATCTCGTGTCTATTATGTTTGAGAGATATGACGAAACTCGTCAGTGAAGAAGGCAGCTTTGCAATAATGCATCCAACCACAAATTTATCAGGTAGAATAATCTTGAGGAGTTCGAGCTCTCTTGTAGTGCACTGTATTTCATGAGCTCGTTCGACTACAGAACATGTAGTCACCATCTTGTAACCATGAAATCTCTCCATGATGTACAGTTCATTGCCTGCATCGGATGCACCGAATTTAGCATTCAGTGCATCCCAGAGCTCCTTACCATCTTTGATGTGTATATACATATCGCAAAGACAACCATCAAGGATACTCAAAACATAGCCTCTGAAGTTAGTATTTTCTTGCTTGAACTTAACCCAATCTTCATCGGTAGCTCTTTCAGGAAGACCATTACTAATTAGGTCCCACACTTTCACAGACTCGAGGAAAAATTGGCATCTCACTTGCCATCTCTTAATGTGTGTACCAACAAACTTTTTCAGTCTCATTGCATCAATAAAACCAGCCATACTTAGTTCATGAATTTTTTTACAATTATATTTTTGGATTGTTGAATAATCAGGCATAATTTCTACGATTAATTCCAGAATATAGATCACGACAACAACAACTATAAACATGTGAAACTCGAACATACTAGATGCAGTAAACAACATGAATAGCAGCAACCCAATATCCCTAAACATGTAATTAGTAAACATGTTAAACCGGTGGATCGGGACACACATCACGTACCAATGCTTTATAGAGGAAGTAGCCGTCGATGCAGCAGTAAAGTTGTTCATGACAACATTGGCAAAGACGGGTCGAAGTAGATGAAGCTTAAGGCGGCGGTACGTAGCCCTTCCTGACTTGTTTGGTAGACGGTCCGTGATGAAGGCGGCGAGTAGTCGCGCGAAGCGTTTCCCAAAAACCTAATTCTCACTCTCCTGTACAGGATCGCAAGAGCGACTGGTTTTGGAGACCTACTCTCCCATTCGCCGGTGCACGCCGGTACTCGGGATGGAGTAGACTATAGTGGCGGCGCAAAGAAAAATGTGTGGAACCTTTATAGCGTGTTTACTAAAAACCCAAACGGGTACAATGTGGGCTGCGCACGCCTCACGTCCGAGTCGGTTCGAGCAACCCACAATTCGGGAGCGACCCGAACCATCTAGGCCTGTGACGCGTCCTTCCAAGACTCATTTTTTCCAAAACAACAAAATAAAGGCAAAAGTTAACTCGCCTCGAGATGCAGTTCACAAAATGCGATCACGACGTATCGTGTCGAGTCGAGACGAGCGAGCGGCAGAGGAGTAGTGAGTTTAGACCTCTCCTTATCTCACTCACTTACAAGTGCTAGAACGCTCCACCTTATAAGGTGGTGTGTAACTCTTCCAATTTTCCATGTGGGACTAAACATTACACTCCCACCACTTTCTCACACACATGGGACATTTGTGATTTCAGAATTTCTTATTGGGATACCTCATATATGAGCCCAATATTCTAACAACTGCGCGTGTTGTTAGGCCACCCATTATCTTGAGAGAGAAGTATTTCTAAATCCTGACTGAGTTACACTCCATATGTGGGCTGTTCATATGTGCATGAAGATCTGTGCTAGCTTTTATCTCTCTCAAATAACTTTTTTTATCTCAAATATACAACCTATAGATTTGAAACTTCGTAGTTCATTGAAACATTTGACATAGTGTATGGAAAAAATAGTTCGGGATTTTTGTGGCGTTAAATATATGTTTATTATATTTAATGAATTTGTTTTAAATTTTGACTATTTGTAAATTTAAATTTCACAAAAAAAATCTAACCTATTTTTCGGTATTCTACCTGTAATGTTTTAGTACCTGCGAAGTTTCAAATTCATAGATTGTATTCTCAGAGATAAAAAATAAAAACTCGAGAAATTGTGATGGTGTATATCAAAACTTTTCCTTGCCTTTACTTTGTTTCCAACAACACTAAATGTCGTAGGATGTTACACGGGAGTGCCATAGGAGATAACAATCGAGATGGTGCGGGAGCACATGTTGCAGGCGTCGGTATCCGTAGGCGGAATTGGGCACGAGCATAGAGACGCTGAGACGTACACAGGTGCCCTAAATGATATAAAACCCCTACTCGTGCAAGATTGATGATAAACTGGGAGCAGCATATGCTTACAGAGGGCTCTCGAGAGCGTTGTCTAGTTTCCTATCGAGGGAAGACTAGCCCTTCTCTCGGGCTCCCAGCCTGTCTTATATAGAGGCTAGCAGGCTGACTTACAGGTGGGACCGTCTGTGTATGGCAACCGGATGGGGCCCATCCACTATTGTTCTACGGTATCTTTTCTTCAGTGACGCTGCCTACATGGCCCGACGTGCGGCCGACGCGCCACTATGTACGACGAGGGTGCCGAAGTCCACGGGTATGGCCGCCTATTCCGGGTCATGTGCGTAGTTGACATCGTGCGATACGTCGCGTCGTGCTTTATACCATACAAGAGAAACTGGCTAGGAGGAACATAGCCGGTTATGGGGCTTGTCGTGGACCGACTATCGGAGCAGTCGTCTAGTACAATATTGTGGTCATACGCCAAGTGTGGCTCTATCGCCTGGTGGGATCTTTTGTCTTTGGACACCTGATGGTTATCCCACGGACAGTAAAAGTGAAGAAGACCCACGTGTTGCTAAATTAGGGCGGGTAAAACCTACACTAAAAGATAAGAAGGCCCTCGTGTTGCTAATTTAGGGCCGCGGAAGCCCTAGCAGAATGCACCACCACTCGCCATGTTGTTGATACGTCTCAAACGTGTATATAATTTTTGACTGATCCATGAAATTATTATATCAATGGTACATAATGTTTCTATGATTTTATATATTTTTTGGACCAGCCTATTAAATCAGTGCCTAGAGCAAGTTGCAGTTTTCTTCATGTTTCATAGTTGGACGCCGTCGATGATGGATCGGTGCGGACGATTTATAGTCATTGCATCAGATGGGATCTACCGAGTATTCCGGGTTGATTGATCAACCCGTTTGGTTTTCAAACTGTGGGGCTCGGGGTTTTGGGCCGATGGGCTTATTGAAAATAATTCCAGATCGAGAACTGTCTCGGATCAAGGGGTTGAAAATAATTCCAGATCGAGAACTGTCTCGGATCAAGGGCACGTTCGGTGCACGTTCTGATAGCCAAGATACGAGCGCCTCTAAGAGAATACAAATAGCCAAGATCGAACCCGGTGCCTTAATCCCGGTGGCACAAAAGTTGGTTGGTAAGAGTTCTACTAGTGAGAACACAGATGATGCTGTCGTGGTGGTGTCACGGCAGATGCCATAGGATGGCTAAAGATGTGGGGACGAAGGACGCTGGAGGTGCTCGGGGAGGGATCACGCGACGAGTAGACGCGTGAGGTGAAGATCAAACACTGCAAACAACACGATCTACCCAGGTTCAGGGCCCTCGTGAGGAGGTAAAACCCCTACTCCTGCCTTTCTCTATGTATTCCGGGGTCTCACCGAGTAGCCACAGTACAAATGTTCTTGCTACCGGGTAGCCACTCTTCTCTCTCCGGGTAGGATTAGGTCAAGAATCTCTACGTGTGATCCAGCCCAAGTCTCGTATATGATCGTGCCTCGCGCAGGAGGCGGCTGGGCACCTTATATACCCGGTGCCCTACCGGATACAGCCAAATACAAACAAGTGTCGACATTGTGTGCACATCGTCCTTCTTCCGAGTTCCCGCTGACAGCTTTGGCTTCTAAGCTTGTCCTGATGCAGAAAGTCGTTGGGCAAAACCAAGTAACCAGTCTGTTATCACTGTGCGAACACAGAGTAGGTCCCCCTATCCTGCGACGCCCTGCTGCCACACTGTCGCTGTCAGGCACGCCGTCCCCAGATGAACAGTGCTGTGAACAGTGCCAAGTACGGACCCGGGATATGCGGGATCCTGTGTCAGAACCGCTCCTTTGACTTCTGGCCCGAGTAGGTTCCCGCCAGTTTTACTCGGGCCAACTCTTCTGTAACATCCCAAGTATGAAATATCCCTTAGAATGTTTTGTTTCTTGTTTTAATTCAAGCAATGCATCATGTCATCATCTCATTGCATTTGTTTTATTTTTGTTTGCAATTGTTACTATTTGTTTTGCATCTGTTTTATCTTGTTTTCATAATCAAACTCAAACAATTTCAAATGGTTATTTTCATACTTGATCTGTTACAACTTTTGGAATAAAAATAACAAATGAAAACAACCAAATTGTTCCATTTTATTCCATGTGGATCACTTAATAAATTGTTGGTTTTATTTCAAACAAATATTTCCAAGTCACCTACCCATTCAAATCAAATCCATCAACAGCACCCAAGTTGAGTTATAACCAAATTTATAAACATTATCACTTCAATCAACTAGTTTTAATCATTTGATCACTAGGGGTAACCCTATTAAAAATGTTGTTTCAATAAGGTTATTTAATATTTAAATTCTTCAAATATGGTTTCAAGAACAAACATCATTTTAAATGTCAACTTTTTGCAAACCAATCTTGGAAAATGGTTTCTAATTATCTAATTAGCTTAACCTAATTTTTATGGAATTTTTCCTAAACAGAAATCTATCCATTTCTTCCAATTCTGTTTTCAGCAAAAAAAAAATAAAACAGAAAAATAAAAAGGAGCAAAACCGCAGCGCGCGCGGCAGCTAGCAGCAGCCCAACCCACCTAAGCCTACAGCGCGCAGCCTAGCCCGCCTGCGCGCTCACTTACCGCTTCGTAGTTCGTGCGGATCTTCTTTCTCGAGTACGGCAGTGCATCCGAGCACTCCACGTCGGAGTACGGCCGCGCCGACGGCCAGGAGAGCGCCGTGGCCCCTATATAGCCCCCTAGACCTCCCTGGCAGATGCCCTAGCCTAGGTTCCCTGTTCCCTCCTCTCCGCCGCCGTCAATTTCTCCTCCTCGTCGCTCTCCCCCATCTCTGAATCCCTCACCGGCGTTAAGCCTCTGAAACTCAGACCACCGCGACCGCCATGGCCCTCCTCCACCACCCGTAAACCCCGAAACGGAATCGCCACCAACTCCTCTTGCTGTTGGACACCGGCGCCATCTCGGTGAAGCCCTGCAACCGCGACGCCGTCCTCGTCATCGCCGCAGCTGCCGTCGTCACCCGTCGTCAGCAGCTGCCCCCTCGACGCCGGTGGTGAGCGTCCACCAACCCCTCCTCTCTCCCTCTGCTTGCTCACGGTTCTGCGCACGTCCACGCACCTTTTGCACCCCCCAGATCCAGCCCTAGCGCGCGAGCACACGGTGATCGCCGCCGGTGAAGTTTCTGTCGCGTCGAGGAAGGTTTGGTTCGTCAGTTTCGTCAGATATCGGGCGGATCTGAACCTCAACCTGTTTCCGTCTCTGTATCTGTCAAACGCAGCGCGACAGCGCAACTGGTTCAGAGTGTCGAGCGCGCAGCGAGCGGTCGTGGGTTCGAGTCCCCGACGCGCAATTATTTTGGAGATTTTCTCCCCGCGCAGTGGCCCACCAGTCAGTGGCACTGGTGGCCACGTAGGCGCTCGCTCAGCGCCACGTTGGCCGTGGCCCACCCTGCAGTGGCTGCGGCTAGGGTGTTGGCCCGTAGGAAAAGTTTAAAACTTTTCTGTTATCAATTCCTATTTCTTTTAAATAGCAGAATAAACACTAAATCCAAATCTTTAATAACTTTTAATCTGTAAGTCCAATAAATAAAAGTTGTATATGTTTATTGCTCCAAATTTTATTGTCTATCCAATTATTCCATTTGTGAACTGTTTTGAATTTTCCAAATACATTTAAAATTCAAATTTGGGTAATTCAAATGTAATTTGCAATAATTCATAAATAATTCATACTAATTCCAAATAAGGCAAATAAAATATGTTTTTCACACCATTTTGAATATCCTATCCAAATATAAAATTTGTTTCCTGGTTTGAGTAATTTAAATTGCCTAAATAATTTAATACTTATTTAATTCATTTAAATTTGTTAAAAATCATAACTTGCTCAAAATAAAATATTTTTTTTGAACATGCAAGATATGTTTTCAAACCATCAAAGTGTTAACTTTCAAATGTGAGTTTGAAATTATGATTTGAACAAATAAAATTCAAATAAAAATTCACACTTGTTTTAAATTCAATTAAAACTTGTTTAATATTGATTAATTCATAATAAATTCATCCTAATTCAAATTTCAATATTTGAAACATGTAATCCAACTAAAATTTGATGTCCTTTTCAAATATAAATTTTATTAATTGTTTTGCACACTTTGAATTGATGAAAACAATAATTGTTTGTGTGACATGTTTAAGTAACCAAATTTCCCCAAACTTAATAAATAATTTCCAAACTTGTTTTATTCCTTTTCCTTTGCGTCTATTATTGTTATTTGTTGTTATCTTGTTATCATCATCATGCATGCATCATGGTAACAACTTTCACATAATAATTAATTGTAAATCATTTGTTTCCACTTAATTCAATGGATCTTTTCCATATGCAATCCAATTGCATATGGGTCCATTTAAATTGTGTTATCATGTTAGCTAGTTTATTTTGATGCAACCATTAACTTGTCATGCATCATCTTGATTGTGCACCATGCCATGGCAATGATTGTTTACATTCCTGTTTTGTTTGTTTGCTTCTTCCCGAATAGACGACGACGTTGAGACAGACGACCTTTACAGCACCCCTTCTGAGGATCTAGCTCAGTACCCGGCTGCTGAGTTCGCAGGCAAGTTATCACTCACATGAACCATTGTGTTACTTTGAACCCTGGTTACCGATACTTTCCGTTGTCTATTCTTGCTAGCCTTAGTGGTAGTTGTTTCTGTTACGAACCTATCACATGAATCCTTTAACCCTGATATTGACTCACCACCACTCCTACCACCCTATTGATTGAGCCAGTGTCTTACTAGCATGCTTAGGTTGTTTGCTCGAGTCTGTTACTCGCTACTTTCAGTTACCTTTTCATTATGTTCTGGGGGCTCGATGTTTAATTAATTAATCAATCAATCATGCTACTGTTATTACTTAATAATAATTTGATGATAAGGCACCGGCAGGAGGCCCTGTGTGGTTTTGAGGCCTGCTAGTGTCGACCCTAATAGGAAAAGGGTCTTGTCTACTGATCCATGATGAGCGCACTACCCGCATGTGGGAAGCGAGTATGGGCGCCCCCCCTCAATTTGATTCGATTCGCATCTCGTCCAAATCATCTCATTTAGTTCGTGCTTTCTATTTGCCGCATGCATGTTTTTGCGAGCCCAGCGCAGGGTGGAACTTTTGTAGTCGGCATATAGGGGGACACGTTCTTAGAGTGCTATGAGGGTCCATTTTCTTCTGGGCTCGATTAGCCGTGCGCCCAAGGTGCTTTGGGCTTGATGCGGAGAAGAGTTGAGTTGTGTTGAGTGCCCCGCTTGGTGGGAGGCATCCCATCTGGCGGGTTATTCATACGTGTACGGCCAAATTGGTGCAAACCTGCAGGGATAATCTTCTCGAGAAGCCGTGTTTTCCGCGGTTATGGTTAACTTGGTGAAAGTACTGGCTAACAAGTACTCAGGACAACTTAAACCTAATGATTCATAATCTAACACCCCATGATTAACAAATTGCCTAGTAATAGGATTATTGACACAATAACTTGATTCATCGGTAATCCAACTGTGTGAGTTATCCTCGGATTGCTTCTTGGGATAAGGGGCGAGATCCAGGATGGGTTTGTTTGAGGTTATCTTTCAGTTGGTTACAACACTCGATCTTATCCCCTTTCTGATAGCTGGAAGTGATAGAATCTCTGTAGTTGGTTAGTGCAGCCAGTTGCAGCATCTTTTATATACCCCCTTCTTTCCTTTGAACCCAAGTCATCAGTGCTTGTGTTAACGGGCTATACTTTGGTGAACTGTGAGTCTTGCTTGCCAGTACGTCTATGTACTGACCCCTTTGGGGCTGTGGTTTCCGCAGACTACGATTACGAGGATCCAGGTGACGGCTACTACGTGGAGTTTGACGAGGCTGCTGACGAGTAGTTAGAGGACCCGGGCAGGATCCGAGACATCGTGGATGGGCTCCGTCTTTATTTCAGTTTCCGGCTTCTTAAGCCTATTTGGATTTTGTCTGTACTCAGACCCCTTTGAATGCTTCCGCTGATGTAATGAATGCTATGTTGGGACATGTGTCCGCTGGATGATTGTATTTGCTATTTCTGCCTTAGTGAAGGCCATTTGCTACCTTATTTCAATCTTTTGTGTCGTAGAGGCATGTTGTGTTATCCTTTTGTTCAAAGCCGTTGACGTACCATGTGTGTATGGTATGAAGTACGTCAATGGTAGTGTCCTGATTTCTACAGGATAGTTTACATCGACGGTGAACAGTAGCGATGGGTTGTCACACATAAGTGTTGGCCTACTCGTAAGAGGACGAGGGTGCCGGAAAGCCCCGTAATCCCATCAGAATACTGTTCAGTTCGTACGGTGAGTATCCTCTAGAAGTCCGGGTGCGACATCTTCTACTCGAACAGATATATCTTGCTTGATATCTCCTTCTGGTCATCTTTTGGTGAGACCGAGTAGCAGTCGACCGGGTAGCAAGTACCAGGTAGGCGGCTACTCGACCAAACCTCTATTCTGATTGTTGCCTTTACCACTTGCCTTTACCCTACTCGGGGGTAACCCCCCGACAGCAGTCCCCGAAGCTGGTAGAGCCCTGCGAACTCGTTCACTGGGCCCTGCCAGCTTAAAAACCAAGCTTGGCAACCTTGCTCTTGAACCTCAATATGCCGAGTAAAACCTCCGAGTAGCATTTCGAAGAGTACCTTGAGTTTCCTTTCTTCCGAATAGAGCTAGCCTCCTTCTCTGTAACCGAGTAAAAAGACTTAGGGAATTTCTTCAATTGAATCTCTGCAGCGCAGAGCACAATCCGGCTTTCCGTGCTGCAACTGGACACGTGTCACGCATCCAGGACGGCGACGCCTCACTGCCCAGACCCCGACAGGCCACGCGCCCAGTTTTCACGGAGCAGGCCCACGACCTCGTAATGTCCCATCACGCGCAGTAATTAGCCACGATCTCGTCGTGGGATCAATTGCGGCCGTTACGGGCGCGTTCCGCGCTGTGTGCATTTCTAACCGGCCACAGACCCCACGCCGCACGATTTATTGCCACGATCGATCCCACTACTCCAATTCGTAACGGTTACCCGTGGTCCAGTATAAATACCCCCACGGTAACTTCCTCTTCTTCTTCCCCTGCACTTTCCTCTTCTGCCTCTCTGTTTCTCCGCCGCCGCAGAGCTCTCCGCCGCCGCGCAACTCTTTGCGCCGCCGCGGATTCATCCAGTCCACCCAACTCTTCCGATTTTCCACCACTTCTTACTCGCAGCCATGGCTCGTGGCGACAGTGCTCGCGCCGGCTGGGCTGGCTCCGATGTCACTGTCGATGACTGCTCGTGGCTTGTGAACACCCGGAGGGTTCCTCCTGGTGTTCAGTGCCGGCCGTCCGACGGCGAGATCGTTCCGGCCCCGCGGGAGGGCGAACACGTCGTCTTCCTCGCGCACTTCGCGCGAGGATTCGGCCTCCCTGCTTCCGATTTCCTCCGTTCTCTTCTCGACCACTACGGTCTTCAGATGCATCACCTTCCTCCTAATGCGGTTGTCTTCCTCTCCTACCACGCCGTGGTGTGCGAAGCCTTCCTCGGCGTTCGCCCCACGACGGAGACGTGGTCGAAGTATTTCTTCTTCCGCCAACAGAGCCAAGGCAAGAAGGACGGGGCGGCCGCCAGCAGCCGGACAACCGATACCGGCAGCGCCATGATGGTGCAGCGGACGGGAACCAATCACCCTCGCATCAAGGGCTTGGATTCTGTCCGCAAGTGGCAGAAATCCTTCCTGTACGTGAAGAACATCTCCGCCACGAAGGATGCCAAGATCGAGGACCGCATCAATCTGCCCCCTTGGAGCAGTCGAGCTCCTACCGGGCAGAACTGGAAGAGCAAGCCATCCAACAGCCGGAATCTGACTCAGATGGAGGAACGGCTCGCCTATCTGATCGGAGAAGGGCTGAAGAGCGACGATCCAGTCGCCTGCTGGATCCGCAACCGAGTGCTGCCTCTGCAACGACGCTCCCACCCCATGTGCTACATGGGCGGCCCTCGCGACTGTACTCGGACGACTACGTTCGAGCTCAGCAACGCGGATGTCGCCGCGCACGCAAGGTCCATCCTGACCACGGGCCTCCGAGACAATTGGCAGTATGGCTTCATCCCATACAGCCGTACGAAGCCGATTGAACGGGTATGTACTTCTTACTCTGCTTCCAATACATGCAATCCGAGTAGATAGCTTCCTCTCCTTGCTGCCACTAGCATTCGCATTCTGCGCCGAGTAGGGCGCTTAGCGGAACTGCTCAGGCTTAGTATGCTTGCTGTTGCACGCCTTGTCGGGTAGCACACTTAGGGGAAACACCTAGGCTTAATGTGCTTGATGTTTGCACGCCTTGCCGAGTAGGACACTTAGGAGAAACACTTAGGCTTAATGTGCTTGATGTTTGCACGCCTTGCCGAGTAGGACACTTAGCCGAACCGTTTAGGCTTATTGTGCTTGGTGTCTGCACGCCTAGTCGGATAGAATGTCTTCACGCTACTCGACTCACTCTGCGATGTTTCTCTATTCTTTAGGTCCTTGACCGCCAGCTTGCTGAGAGCTGTGAACGCTTCGAGGGCAACTGGTCAGATGACCGAGAAGAAGATGACGTGGTTTCCTTCGAGACCGCGGACAAGCTCAATCGTCCTGAGGCCGCCCAGACGAGTAGGCACCGTGTCGATGCGTCCGTCCGCGACTGGACCGAGGACGAAGATGAAGGTAATTGAACTCATCTTGTCTGGTCGCAAGCTGCACAAACTAACTGCTTCCTGCTTCTGAATCACCCTTCTTACTTTCTATTTCATAGGTGATGCCGATGCTGAGGACGGAGGCGAGGATGAGGACGACGATGAAGGTGAGGACGAGGACGATGCAGCCCTGGTCGTCCCACCTCTTTCAGTTGCCGCTCCTGTCACCCGCAAGCGGGCGGGTAGTGGCGCCCAAGAACCCCCCGCCAAGAAGAAGAAAACCGAGAAGCCAGTCACCGAGAAGACGACCAAGAAGGCCGTGAAGAGGAAACGACCACCGATCCCTAGCCGCAAGGGGTAAGTTCCTTCTCGATCATACGCTTTGGTTCACTTCGTTCTTCCCGGTTGATTCCCAATCCTTTTGCTTTGCTGTTTCCTCTGCCCTCTTCTTATTTCTGAATGGAATTTTCTTTTCAGAGCCCCCTTGGACGCGGATGCCGCTCGTGCGCCCACGAAGACCAAGAAGAAAGCCGCCATTGACGTTGATAAACTCATCAACCTCGACGGCGATGAAAACGACACCGCCAAGGCGCAAGCGGAGGACTCCGACGAGGCTCCGTACAGGGATACCGACGCCCACGACGTTGAGCAGGAGCAGCAGTCCCGCGCCAAGCAGGAGGCGCAGGATGCTGCTCACCAGGAGTTGCCACCTTCCCCTCCAGCCACCAGGGCTGAAGAAAACCAAGATCTAGACCATGAGATGCATGACGACGCCGCCCTTGAGCGGCAGGAAGAAGAAGAAGAGCAGCCAGCGACAGGGGCTGCTGAACAAGAAGATCCCGCAGCCCAGCCGCGGGTAGAAGAACCGGATGCCTCACAGCCAGATCCCGCTGCCGAGCAACGGGTAGAAGTAGTTGACGAGGTGGAGCAATACCCTCTGAGCGATGCGCAACCAGGCGCCGCGCAGGGTAGCGCTCAGCCAGACGACGCGCCGAGTAGCGCACCATTGGCGCCGCCCACTGCACCAGAATCCTCCTTGGTGCAGAAAACCAAGACTGCAACTAGCTCTCCGACCAAACCGGTTACGAGGAAAAGCGCCCAGGAAGCCGCAGATAAGAAGGCCGCCGAGGAGAAGGCCAAGAAAGCCACCGAGAAGAAGAAAGCCGAGAAGCCAGTCACCGAGAAGCCAAACACCGAGAAGCCGACCGCCAAGAAGGAAGTGTCGAGGAAGCGGGCAGCCGACATGCCGCCGCCAACATCAACTGCCCCATCCGGTCAGCTGGCTATCCGCGATCCTGGCGCGGCTGCTGGCGCCGCTGCTGCATCCGGCGTCTCAGATCCACCCTGCTACCCTCCATACATGGTGAAGGTCAGCCAGCAGCACCAGATTGGCCTCACCTCCAAGGAACGGAATCTTGCTCTCCAGAAAGGGAAGAAGGCCGTGGCAGTGGACTCCAGGCCCCCGGCCCCAAATCAAGACAAATCTCTCTCCGTTTCTTCTCGTGGAGTTCAGGATCAGGCGGTGACGTCCCAGGGCCTCGAGCAAGTACTTGACTTGATTGGCTTCATCGATGCCAAGTGGGACAGCAAGGTTCTTGGCAATACGAACTGGAACGCCACGGATCTGGGCGACATCGACCATATGCGTGTCGACTGGAACAAGGTAGACCTGGGTTACAAACCCATGACTGTCTCATCCACCTCTGCTACGCTTGCCGCCAAGATGTTTGTCCACCGCAAGAACGCCGAAGACCTTGAGCAATCCTACGCGGTAAGCTCCTACTCATCCTCTCCGAGTTGCATTTTCACTTCTCTTCTACTCGTCTTCTTTTCCTTATCCATCACCCAGTCCCCGAGATTCTGGCCGAGTAGGCGGATACTCTCTCGAGTAGCCGCCTTCTCGGGTTGAATCTCTACTACCTTGCCTGATTCTTTTTTCTTTTGCTTCTCAGAATAGCGTACTGAAGCGGACCGACTTGCATCGTCGGCTACTCTGGAACCATGCTGTTGCCAGGAGGTGCATTGCCGCCCTGGAAAAAGAGAAGGTAGCCGCCGAGGAAGCTGATAAGGAAGTGATGAATAGCACCCTGAGGCTGTCTGAAGTTGAAGGTACGCTTCTAGCTGCGCGGTTCTTGCGTTTGGTGTTTACGCCAGCTTTTGCTTTTTTGCATTAACTAATTTTACCCTGCAGGGAAGTTGAAGGCCCTGTCTGACGAGCACGAGAACTGCCGTGCCTTCGTCGAGAATGGCCAGGCCACCATCAAGAGATTGGAAGGTGCGTTGCCGTCTTCTCGGCTTGTCTCTGTATTCTTTTCTTCGCTACTCTATTGATCGTGCTTTGCTTTTCTCAGAAGATCATAAAAAATTTGTCGAGGAACATCAAGACTGCCTCAAGCCTGCTGAGGTGAAGCAGCAACTGTCCAGCCAGGCTGTCGAGCTGATAAAAGAGCATACCACCGAGATGGAAACTCTCCAGACCCAGCTGCAGACTGCGCTCAAAGACGCCCTTGACTTAGCAGCCGAGAAGGAGGAATTGCTTGCCGAGAAGCAGAGGAACGAAGCAACAGCCAAAGCCAGGGAAAGGACCCTCGAGCAGGAGTGCGAGGTGCTGAAGAAGAGCAATGCTGGCCTCTTCACTCAGCTAGAGGAGCTCCGTTTGATTGAGGAGAAGCATCTGGCCAACGAGGAAACTTGGAAGAACCTGCTGCAAGGGCTGCGCTATGACTTGAACAGTAAGTGTTCCCTTTTCTCTGCTTCTCCGCTACTCGGCTGCACCTTTCTTCTCTGTTTCTCGTTTCTGATCTTCTCTCATAGCTTTTGCAGAAGTTTTCCCTGATATCGTGTCTTCTTGCGCGCCTGCCCTGGCCAAGGCCCGATCAGCACGCGCTGAGAAGGGCGAGCCTATGGACACCCGAGCAGAAATTGAAGAGAGCATCCTGGTCATGCGAGGGCAATTCCAGCGCCTAGCCGGCGTGGGCACCGATCTAGTGCGCGTTGGCTTCCAGCTCCACGGTCTCTTCTGGCCCCAGGACGACGCGCCAACGACCATCCGTGGGCTTGCCCTGAAGCTGCGCGGCGTGAAGGCCGAACTGAAGAAATGGCGCGCCTCGGGGGCTCGGGCAGGTGCGGACATGATGCTGCTCTTCATCACCACCTGGTACGAAAACCTCAATATGCAGATTATCCGCGAGATGCGCCGAGACTCCAGGTGGGAGACGAACCCCGACTGCGTTGCTATCCGCAAGCTGGTTGCGCACGAGGTTGCCCAATATGCTGACACGGCGACCTTCATCGACGGCCTTACTGAGCCCGACACCGAGATGGAGGAGGACGAGGAGGAAGGCGAAGATAAGGAGACGGACTCGGATGATTTGGACTTGAGCTACTTCGAGTCTCCTGGTGGCAAGGCCGAGAAGGGGAAAGCTGCGGTCATTGCGGGTAGCGACGAGGAGGAGGAGGGCGAGAAGATGTCCATCGACACCGCCGCGCTCGAGTTCGGCACCTCGTCAGGAGCTGCCCTCGACGGCACCATCAACCTTCGCGCCCAAGCCACCGGCTCCACCTCCGCGACAACGCCCGTCTCAGTGGCCACGGCCACTTCAGACCAGGTAGCCACCGAGCCCGACGCCGAGGACGAAGCAGCGAAGCTTGTTGATGCCAGCGCAGAGGCGGACGCGACCAATGCCAGCGCCGAGGACGGAGCCGCGAAGACTGTCGACGCCAGCCCGGAAGCGGACACAACCAATGCCACTACTGAAGATGAAACAACCAAGGCCAGCACCGAGAACACCACGTCAACCTGAGTTTATCCTGCAGCTTATTCCTTAAACACTCATCAGATCCCCGGGATGCCGGGTGCAAATGTATCAGACTATTTATGCCGTTGCTACTCATTTTTATTCCCACTTGTTATTTTCAACTTAATCAATTTGTTCAGCCTGGGCTCGATGCCGGGTTGCGTTATCATGCGAGTCCCCGAGTTGCATTTCTTATTCACTCTCTCTTTTCGTCTCAGCTCTACCCGCAACTTGTTGCTTTTTTGGTATTCGAGTCACAAGAGTTAAAGAGCAGAGCTGCAAATACTTAGCCGCTTAGAAACAATCATAGTAACGCAGCCCACCACTTAGCCGAAAAGATAAGACAAAGAACAGAAGTAAAAGCACCCTACTCGGTTCCTGCACTCTTCCTTTCCTTAGTAATTTTTCTTGTGCTCATGGACCTTTTGCTTGTTCTCTTGCTTGCCATGAAGCCGGGTTTCGGACAGCAGCAAAGTCGAAGAGTTGGCATGTAGGTTTAAACACAGTACTCAATGTACCTTTGAATTTTGAAGTAGAGCAACCGAATAGGCAAAAGGTAAAGCCGAGTAGAAACACTTAGAGCAATTTTGGACGAGGGCAGTCCCCGAGTTCAATTTCAGATTGCAGAATAGAATTTCAACTCGGATAAGAGGATACATACACATCTTTGCTCACGAATGAAAACGACGGAGTAGAGCTACATTCCAAGGGCGCTTGGTTTCCTCTCCAGCTTTATCTGCCCTGTTCGCCTGTGGTGGGCGCGCATCTACAAGATAGTACGCATCATTGTGCAGCGCTTTGCTCACAATGAAAGGCCCTTCCCATGGAGGAGACAACTTGTGCATCCCGGCTGTGCGCTGCACAAGCCTAAGGACCATGTCTCCTTCTCGGAAAACCCTTGGGTTCACCTTTCGGCTATGATAACGCCGCAGGTTTTGCTGGTAGATAGCCGAACGTGACAGAGTCAGCTCTCTTGCTTCTTCAAGCAGGTCAACGTCGTCTTCTCGAGCTTCTCTCGCCTCCACCTAAGTGTAGAGGGTTACTCGGGGGGAGTCATGCTCTAGGTCTATTGGCAACACGGCCTCAGCCCCGTATACCAAGAAGAATGGCGTGTAGCCGGTTGACCGGTTAGGGGTAGTCCTTAGACTCCACAACACCGCTGGCAACTCGTCTAGCCAACACCCAGGTGTTTTCAGCAGTGGCTCAATCAGCCTTGGCTTTATGCCTGCCAGTACCATGCCGTTTGCTCTTTCCACTTGTCCATTGGAGGCGGGATGCGCAACAGACGCAACATCTAGTCGGATGTGCTTATCTCTGCAAAACCGCACCATTGCCCCCTCTGCGAAGTTTGTGCCGTTGTCGGTGATGATGCTGTGCGGGTAGCCATATCTCAGGATCACATCCTTCACGAATTTCACAGCTGTGGCCCCATCGCACTTCCGAATAGGCTTCACTTCAATCCACTTGGTGAATTTTTCCACCATAACCAGGATGTGAGTCATGTTGCCTCTAGCCGGCTGGAAGGGTCCGACCATGTCCAAACACCAAACAGCAAATGGCCAAGTGATAGGAATGGTTTTCAACTCGGAAGCAGGCATGTGAATCTTGCTTGCAAACATCTGACAGCCATTGCACTTCCTCACGATGTCCTCAGCTTGCTGCAGAGCTGTGAGCCAGTAGAAGCCATGCCGAAAAGCTTTCTTGACCAATGCCCGAGAAGAGGCGTGATGCCCACATTCTCCTTGATGTATCTCTACCAGGATCTCTTCCCCTTCTTCTGGTTCCATGCAGCGTTGCAGCACGCCGGTGGCACTCCTCTTGTGCAGCACATCTCGGACTATAGCATAGCCCTTGGATCTTCTCTGAATCTGTCTTGCGGCCACCTCATCTTCTGGCAGAGTACCGTCCCTTAGAAAGGATAATATGGGCATGGGCCAACTCGGTGTCTCCCGTGTGGGAAACACTGGTTCGTCCACTTCCATTGGGACAGGCACCTCAGGTTGCTCTTTAGGGTTGGGAGCACTTCTCTGGAGCCCAGATCGATTGGCAAGGACTTCCTCAATGAATGCGACAGTCCCCGGGTTAAGGACAGCAGTCCCCGAGCATGGAGCGGCAGTCCCCGAGTAAGGAGTGGCAGTCCCCGAGTAGGGAGTGGCAGTCCCCGAGTAGGGAGGGGCAGTCCCCGAGTAAGGAGTGGCAGTCCCCGAGTAGGGAATGGCAGTCCCCGAGTAGAGGACGGCAGTCCCCGAGTCAGGAGCAGCAGTCCCTGGGTTTCCTGTAGCATTCTCCCAGTCAATCTCCATGGGATCAGATTCCTCACTTCGCAGAGAAGGAACAAATATGGACTCCGAGTTGGGAGAGGGCTTGATGGATGGCTTCCTCAAGTGCTCCAAGGCAACCCCCGCCGGGATGGATTGCCGAGAAGATCCCAACTTGGACAACTCGTCTGCCGCTTCGTTCTCTGCTCGGTGAATGTGCTGGAACTCGCAGCCCTCGAAGAATCCAGTCATAGACTGGACCAGGAAGCGATATGATGCCATGTTGGCATCTAGAGCATCCCAGGTGCCAGAGACTTGCTGCACCACCAGATCAGAATCGCCATAGCATATAATGCGCTGCAAGCCAACCTCCTTGGCTACTCGCAAACCATGCACCACCGCCTCGTACTCTGCTACATTGTTGGACGCCTTGAAATGAATCTGCAGCACATACTTGAGTTGATCTCGCTTGGGTGACGTAAGCACTACGCCAGCACCAAGGCCTTCCTTCACCTTCGAGCCATCAAAGTGCATCTTCCAGTAATTAGAGACTGGAGCAGGAGGTTCATACTGCACCTCAGCCCAATCCACCAGAAACTCCGCCAGAATCTGAGACTTGATGGCTTCTCTTCTCGCGTACGCGGGTGCATACGCTGCCAGCTCGATTTCCCACTTGGCTACTCTGCCACTCGCCTCCTTGTTGCCCATGATATCCGAGATGGGAGCAGAGCTCACAACCGTGATAGGATGCTCTTGGAAGTAATGCTTTAGCTTCTTGGCGCCCAGGTACACGCCGTAGGTCATCTTCTGGTAATGCGGGTAGTTTTGCTTGGAGCTAGACAGCACTTCACTGAGATAATACACTAGGCGCTGCACACTCTTGCCTTCTTCTTCTCGTTCCACCACAATCACCACACTGACTACTCGGTTAGTGGCAGCAATGTACAGCAGCATTGGCTCCTTGGGTAGCGGACTAGCCAAGATGGGAGCGCTAGCCAGCATCGCTTTCAGCTCGTTGAATGCCACATCCGCTTGCGGAGTCCAGACAAACTTGTCACTTTTCTTCATCAGTTGGTACAGAGGCAGGGCCTTCTCGCCCATTCGGCCCAGAAAACGGCTCAGAGATGCCAAGCAACCAGTGAACTTCTGTACATCCTTCAGGGATCTCGGCAAAGACATGCTCTCAATAGCTTTTATCTTTGAAGGGTTGGCTTCAATGCCCCGACTAGACACCAGGAAGCCGAGTAGCTTGCCAGCCGGGACACCAAAGGTGCATTTACTCGGATTCAGCTTCATTTTGTACTTGCGTAGGTTAGCAAAGGTTTCCCCCAGGTCGGCAAGCAGAGTATGTGTTTTATTCGTTTTGATGACAATGTCATCTACGTACACCTGCACATTCTTGCCGAGCTGGTCGTGCAAGCATTTCTGCATGCATCTCTGATAGGTTGCACCCGCATTCCTCAAGCCAAAACACATGACACGATAGCAATAAGCCCCGTACGGGGTAATGAAAGCAGTCTTTATTTGATCAGCAGGATTGAGTGCAATCTGGTGGAAACCAGAGTAGGCATCTATGAAAGACAGCAGTTCACAACCAGCAGTGGAATCGATCACCTGATCGATGCGAGGTAACGGGAAGGGATCCTTGGGGCATGCCTTGTTCAAGTCGGTGTAGTCGACACACATGCGCCATGCAGTGGCAGCCTTGGGATCCTCCTTCTTCTTCTCGACCATGACCGGGTTGGCTAGCCAATCCGGATGCAGCACTTCCATGATGAAATTGCTTATCAGCAGCTTGGTGATCTGGTCGCCAATGGCTTTCCTTCTCTCATCTCCGAAGCGGCGCATAGCCTGCTTCACTGGCTTGGCGTCAGGACGCACATGTAATGAGTGCTCAACCAACTCCCTCGGGACTCCTGGTAAATCTTCATTGGACCAGGCGAATACATCCCGATTCTCACGGAGGAAGTGGATGAGCTCGCTTTCCTATTTCTCCGCCAACCCGGAGCCAATGATGGCTACGCGGTCGGGGAACTCGGGGTCGACCTGGACCTTCTTGGTTTCCTGGGATGCCTGGAACACGGTCCCGTGTTGGGTACTCGGTACGCCCTGCGCGCCAGCTTGCGCGGATTGCGCCATGGCCACCACCTCATACATCTTCTTCTTCTCGGCAGCAATCACCATCGACTCCGCCAACTGGGAACCAGCAGTGGCACACTCCATGGACTTCTTGTAATCACCAGAGATAGTAATTATGCCATTGGGACCAGGGATCTTCATCTTCAGATATGCAACATGAGTAGAGGCCATGAACTTGCTCAGAGCAGGCCTGCCGAGTAGAGCATGGTAAGGGCTCTGATGATCAACCACTTCGAACTGCAGGCGCTCTGTGCGGCAGTTCTCCCTGGTGCCGAATAGCACATCTATCCATACTCGGCCAATTGGGTTGCACGAAATCTCGGGCACAATACCATGGAAGGTGGTCTTGCTGGGCAGCAGCATGTTCTCGGCCAGCCCAAGCTTCTCGAGTGTGTCTTTGTACACGATGTTGATGCTGCTGCCGTTGTCGATTAGCACCTTGCTGAACCTCACATTCTTCTCGGGACCCAGGAAAGTAGGATCCAGCACCAAGGCGTAGCTACCCGGGTTGGGCATCACCTTGGGATGATCTACCCGGGACCACCTGATCTCTTGGTCACACCAGTACATGTAGTGAGGGACAGCAGGGATCACTGCATTGACCTCCATGGCACGCCTGTGCTGTGATTGCTTGTCGACTGGCTCAGAGGTGAAGATCATGTAGCTCTCATGGTGCTCTTGGTACTGGTTGGAGCCTCCGCCCCCATTGTTGCCGTTGTTGTTGTTGCCCTGGTCGTTGTTGTTGCCTCTGTTGTTGTTGCGGTTGTAGTAGTTGTTGTTGTTGCGGTAGCTCTCATTGTTGAAGTGACGGTTGGCTCCTAAAGCCACTTGGTTCACATTTTCTCTTCTCGGGAACACTGGCGGCCGAGCTGCGGGTGCGCGAGTAGGCTGCACATTGGCATTGGCCGCTGGCAGAGGAGGAGGAGGAGGCAAGCCATCATTCTTGATCACATCCCACCACTCGCATTGCCGAGTAGTGTGGTTAGCAGGCCTTGAGGGGTGGTGAGTGTGAAAACTGCATGGGCCATCCTTCATGTCGTCAAAGACGAACTTCCTCGGCTGCTCGGAGTTGCCTCTACCCGACTGAGGAGCACGGAATGGTTTCTTGTTGCCCTGGCCCTGGTTCTGGTTCTGCCCGTAGGCTCCAGCAGGTTTTTGCCTTTGGCTACCCCCAGTTCCAACAGCCACTGCATTCACCTCTTCAGGGTCATACCGAGTATCTATTCGGTCACCCCTGCGCTTGCTGCGGAACTCGTTGCTCTTGTTGTTGCTGAAGTTTCTTCTCGGCTCAGAGGAATCCATCAGGGGCTGAGTAGGATCACCGAGTGCGTACTGATCCGCAATCTTGATGGTCTCCGCCAGAGTGTTTGGCATCTCCCTCTGCAACCTCTGCCACAGCATACTGCCATGTAGGCAACCCTACGCAAACCAAGTGATGGCCTGGGCTTCATTCACACCTTCACAGGTGTTCCTCAATGTGCTCCACCGAGTAAGGTACTCTCGGTCCGTCTCATCTTCTCGCTGCCTGCAGGCGGACAGCTGCTGTGGCCTATTCGGCCTCTTGTATGTGCTGGTGAAGTTGCTGATGAAGGCGTCTGAGAAGTCCAGCCAGCAATTGATGCTGTTCTTGGGCAAGTTGTTGAGCCAAGTGCGAGCTGGACCCTCTAGCATCTGCGGGACATAGCGCACCGCCCATCTCCTGTTGCCGTTTGCGATATGAACCGTGGTGACATAGTCATTGAGCCAATCTTCCGGCTTGGTGCTGCCGCTGTAGCTCTTGGTGCCCCTTGCGAGCTGGAAGTTCTTCACGGACGGCTCGTTCATGATGCGCGGGCCAAAGCACTCGGGGCCAGGAGGACCCGTGTTCTCCAGCCGGGCTGACAAGTTGATCCGGTCCAGTTGATGCCTCGCATCTCCAGGCGCCAACACGCGCTCGCCAACACGGTCCAGAATGTCATAGCCAGCCATCTCCATGGCCGAGTAGCCGTCATCATATCTGTCCACCTGCACCGCTGCAGGCTGCTCCACCGGGTTGGCGACTGGCGCCACTGGGCGCGGCTGCTGCCTCTGCCGAGTAGGCTGAGCAGCGGGACGCTGAGAAGGACCTGGGCGCGCTCCACCTCGGGCCTGGCTTTGAGTTTGATGGGCTTGGGAGCCTGCTCTTGCAGCATTGTGTTCTTGCCCGGGCTGTTGCGGCACAGCAAGCTGTCTCGCGGCAGCAGCCGGGTCATACACCTGCATTTGCCTATCTCTGGCGGAACGTCCGCTGCGGCTCTTCTCGCGGCTGGGGTCGGAGATGAGGCCTGATCGTTAGATCTAGCCGCGTGCGAGTGCACCACCTGCGAAGCCCCAGCACCCGGGTTGGCTTTCCGGAACTCCTCATTCTGCCTAGCAGCCTCTAACACCAACTCGTTGAGCCTTTCCTGCTGCCTAACACGCGCGTCGCCGTCAAGACGAGGCAACTCGGCGGCCACGGCCTCTGCAGCTCTAAGTGTCTTGGCGGGTGTGCTGTATCTAGGCCTAGTGGAAGTGTTTGCGGTGGCGGACTGAGCGGGAACCTCTACAACTGTCGCCATCTCGGCACCAAGGTTGCGCCGCGTGGCGCCTACTCTGCTAGCTCTCCTAGTGACTGGCGTGAAGCCGTGAGCCTTGTTGTACTCAAGCTGATCTAAGCTAAGCTCTAGCCCGATCTTGTCCAACTCCGCCTGCTCGGCGAGCAGCTCCTGGCGTTGCCGCTCGAGCTGCTCCTTCAAGCTCAGGAGCTCGAGGTCGGTGGGAGGCGGCATGCCGTTCCTCCCAGCCGACGCGGGAATGGTCGGAGTGGTGGTGGGAGGGAGGTTGCAGTCCTTCTCGTAAGGCCTGTGGGTCCTGCCACCAGCGCTCGAGCCAGCAAGATCCTCGACGACGACCGCGGCGCTAGCAGCAGCTGCGCCGGCGTTTGCCGCCAAGCCGGTCACCATCACCTCAGCGCGGTCCGCAGAACGGCGCGCAGGCCTTCCACGAGCAGTGATCACAGCAGGAGGATCCTCCGCGTCATGCACCAGCTCGGGGTAGTCGCGGTCGATGACGGTGGCGACGTAGACGAGGTGCGCGCCGAAGGAGATCACCGTGCCGCCCTCCGGCATGGCCTTGCCGCCGAAGTCGCCTGCGTTGTCGGTGACGAAGTCGAAGGAGCCGAATCTGTGGACAAGGCCACAGACTACGCGCTTCGCTGAAGAAGATCCCGTCCGAACAGAAACTCCAGCCAGCGCCGCTGGTTGCCCCACGGTGGGCGCCAACTGTCGTGGTGGTGTCACGGCAGATGCCATAGGATGGCTAAAGATGTGGGGACGAAGGACGCTGGAGGTGCTCGGCGAGGGATCACGCGACGAGTAGACGCGTGAGGTGAAGATCAAACACTGCAAACAACACGATCTACCCAGGTTCAGGGCCCTCGTGAGGAGGTAAAACCCCTACTCCTGCCTTTCTCTATGTATTCCGGGGTCTCACCGAGTAGCCACAGTACAAATGTTCTTGCTACCGGGTAGCCACTCTTCTCTCTCCGGGTAGGATTAGGTCAAGAATCTCTACGTGAGATCCAGCCCAAGTCTCGTATATGATCGTGCCTCGCGCAGGAGGCGGCTGGGCACCTTATATACCCGGTGCCCTGCCGGATACAGCCAAATACAAACAAGTGTCGACATTGTGTGCACATCGTCCTTCTTCCGAGTTCCCGCTGACAGCTTTGGATTCTAAGCTTGTCCTGATGCAGAAAGTCGTTGGGCAAAACCAAGTAACCAGTCTGTTATCACTGTGCGAACACAGAGTAGGTCCCCCCTATCCTGCGACGCCCTGCTGCCACACTGTCGCTGTCAGGCACGCCGTCCCCAGATGAACAGTGCTGTGAACAGTGCCAAGTACGGACCCGGGATATGCGGGATCCTATGTCAGAACCGCTCCTTTGACTTCTGGCCCGAGTAGGTTCCCGCCAGTTTTACTCGGGCCAACTCTTCTACTCGAACAGATATATCTTGCTTGATATCTCCTTCTGGTCATCTTTTGGTGAGACCGAGTAGCAGTCGACCGGGTAGCAAGTACCGGGTAGGCGGCTACTCGACCAAACCTCTATTCTGATTGTTGCCTTTACCACTTGCCTTTACCCTACTCGGGGGTAACCCCCCGACAGATGCTAAACAAAAGAAGGCGGATCCTAAGTTCTACCGGTGTGGTTTTACCGACCATGTTTTGGTTGATTGCGAGGTACCCCTATGCGATTGTTGTGAAAGAGCAGAACATGTTTCTGAGGAGTGTCCATTGTTGGATGAACCTAAACCACAAGTTATGATAAACCGGCATTATCATGATGATTTGACGTTCTTTGGCATGATTTTGACAGACTCATATAGACATAAGACCGAAAATACGAGATTGGCTATGGTTATAGTTACTGGGGACTATGTCTATACCACAGATTGCTAGGTATTTGCAGCGTGTGGTGCTTGTTGAGCAGTACAACTGGGAGGTTTTACAGGTGGGTCAGAATGTTTACAAAGTGATGTTTCCATCTAAGGCGGAGCTGGATAGGCTGAAACTGTTTGGGGGTTTTCGGGTACCCAACAGCGTGTGTGAGCTGAAAGTTGATGCTTGGCATGCGAGAGTGGAGCCAATGTGGCAGCTTGCCCATGTGTGGGTTCGGATGGAGGGGATCCCGGAACGTCACACTGGTGGTTTTCTTGCTTTGTAGGGTCTCGGTACACTTTTTGGGAAGACGGCCAAGGTGGATATGGCTTATACTCGAAAACACAAAGTCTCCGTATTCTGATTGGATGTGTTGATCACACCAAGATTCCGAAGGATCTTCCTCTTTGGATAAAAGATGGCTTTTATCAGATTCGTTTTGTTGTCGAACCGATGCCGGTTGAGGACGAGGACGTTATGGAGGTTGATGATGGACATGACAATGATGATGATCAGTTTGGTGGGGATGGGGCTATGTCAAAGGGGAAGGAGGATGAGGATAAAGGACCAGATTCTAGGGTTGTTAAGCCAGGTGTTTCGGACAAGAGTCCTAGCACACCTACGGAGGTGCATGGTACACCTAATCAGACTCGAAAGGTGACTTCGGGAGTGGTTCTTTCTCCTCTGGTTTTGAAGTCGTTTGAATGGGCTTCGAGGGGGTCTGAGGATGATGTTCCTATGGCTTCTAAGGTTACTCGGATTCTTCAAGCCGAGAAGGAGTTGCTACGAGGCACGGTTGTCGCGTCACCTATTGATAAGGTTCAGACTCCTAGCACTCTTCCTTGTGAAATTAATGTTGCAAAATGTGTTTTGGAAAATGACTCGTCACTGGCTTTTGATTCTGATGTTTCTTTTTGTCATGAGGTCTTTGTGGATACCTCTAATTCCTTTAATTCAGTGCAGGTTGTGAATCATGAGACGACTCGTATGGTCTCTGATAATGTAGGTTTGCATGGGGGCTCGGCTTCCTCTGTACTTGAGAAGAGTGAGGACGTGTCTAGTACTCTGGATGAGGTTAAAAGTACTGTTGAACTCCTTGAAAAGGTTGTGAGTGCTCAACCTTCACCTTTTTTTGTTGACTACGGATGATTTAGTGTTTTTGGACAGCACTAAATTCACTTCTTCTATGCAGACACTTAACTCTGTTTCCACCGAGCATCATTGTGTTTCTCACCAGCCTAGAGTGCTATCGAGTTGCGTTCCAGCAGCTCAGTTGGAGGGGACGCTGTCGGCTGCAGGCAGCGAACCTTTCGCTTTCTCGTCGGGCGTGGCAGAGTTGACAGCCGCGCTGTCGTGCGCTGCATGTCAGCTAGTTTCCTTGCCCATTGCAGCGGGACGAGATGGAGAGGTCTTCAAGCCCTGTTCTTCTCTGGTTGGTACGGCAGAGGTTGTGCACCCTGACCATTTTGTTTCACTGGGAGGGGCTCCTGATTGCCGGTCCCATTTACCAGGACTGTTTTCGGGCTAGGTTGGGACAAATGACTCGGTTAACGCTTGTGTTGATGACAAGGTTAGTACTCCTGAGCCTATGGAGACTGATTTTGTTGTTCTTGGTGCTGCGTCTGTTTCTTTGTGTCCCGAGGAGTTGACTCCTGCTGCTCTTACACAGGTTTTGGGGCAGACAGATGCACTTACACCTTCTCATCATGTTGGTAAGACAAAGATAAAGGATATGGAATGCTCAGACAAAGAGGTGATCGCGTATGGAGGCATTGCTTCACCTTCTTCGCGGGGGACTCGATCTAGTGCGAGGATTCGCTCTCAACCTCTTGTTGATGTTCACTCTATGGAACAAGCCATGTTGATGGCGCAACGTCGTGATGATGAGCAATGTGCAGGTATGTCTCGTCGATCATCTCTCTTGTTTGTTGATTAAAAAGATTATGTTATAATTGAGAGAGTTGCGAGGTTGGGGGTTTCCCTAGGGGATAGTTTGTTGGAGGAAACTCTTGCCGTTAGTAGGCTTAAGAAAATTGAATCCGATAGAAATCTCACGTTTTTGCAAAATACTCTGAATGCGAATGAGAATCACGACTTGAGTAGCATGACTATTAACAAAGCTTCGAATTTATCAGAAGATCTGGTGGAGGACGAGGAGATTGCTCCTCTGAATTCGTGATTCCAAATCCTCAGACGGTTGAAAATAACTTTAAAGGAAAAAAAAGCAAAGGCAATTGCCTCACCATTAAGAGAAAGAGTGCTAGATTTGAAAAATAAAAAATTCAGCGCGATGAAAGGTTTGATTTGGAATAGTGATGGGTTTGCGGATTTAGAAAACCATTGGTTCGTGAAAGAAACGATTCTAGAGATGAAATTGGATTCTCATAGCTATAATTGAGACGAGGAGATCAGAGTTTGCATCCCATTTTCTTTCTCATCTTGCCAGTACCTTAGACTATGTGTGGTATTGTCTTCCACCACATGGTTGTTCTGGGGGCATACTTGTCGGCTTTAATAGATTGACTATTTTGGTTCAACATTTTGTTTCCGGGGATTTCTGTATCAAATTTAAGTTAAGCTTAAATCCGATGGTTTTGTGTGGTCACTTGTGATTGTGTATGGGGCTGCACAAGACACTCTTAAACCAGATTTTGTAGCAGAACTTGTGCGTTTTTGTGAGACTGAAGACACTCCTATGTTGGTAGGTGGTGACTTCAATATTATTCGTAGACAGGAGGAGAAAACAATGATAATTTTAACGCCTGTTGGCCCTTTATTTTTAATGCGATTCTCGAGAGTCTTGACCTTAAGGAGTTGGAACTTTCGGTTAGACAATACACTTGGGTGAGTAGAAGGTCTGTTCAAACTTTTGAGAAGTTAGATCGGTTCTTAGCTAGTGTTGATTGGGAACATAAATTCCCACTAGTCTCGGTTCATGCTCTCCCACGGCCAGGCTCTGATCAGACGTCCCTTGTAATTGACTCAGGTGAGGGTGCGCACTTGGGCAACAAGGCTAGGTTCTCTTTCGAACTTTCTTGGTTGAGAAGGGAGGTTTTTATTGAGATGGTGAGTAAAGAATGGAGGGCCATGGTGGGCGGGTCCTTGCCTATTGAACGGTGGCAAAATAAAATTAGACATCTTCGACAATTTTTGAGGGTTGGACGAAGAATATTAGTGGTGAGTACAAATTTTTGAAACAAAAATTAATGAGTTGAATATTAAAGCTGAGACCAATCTCTTATCTTATGAAGAGAGGAAGGCTAAGAAAGACACGGATGAGTGTCTAGCTAGGCTTCGTAGGGATGAAGAGTCCAAATGGACGCATAGGGAAAAAGTTAAACACATTCAACAAGGGGATAATAATACTAGGTACTTTCATTTGATTGCTAATGGAAAGCACTGAAAAAACGGATTTTCCAACTTGAGAAAGATTAGGGCACGGTAGTTGGGGAAATCAATTTGAAAGTGTTTATCTCTGAGTGTTATAAAGAACTGTTTGGAGCACCAGAGACTTGTTCTGTGACTATGATTGACACACATAACATAGACATGCCTCAGGTGTCTCCCAAGGAAAACATCGCCTTGACATCAAACTTCACTGAGAAGGAGGTGTTGGAGACGGTATCCTAAATGGAACATAACAAGCTCTCAGACCAGATGGGTTCCCGACTGAGTTTTATCAAAAGTTCTGGGAGATCATCAAGAGTGACTTGATGGCTTTGTTTTCACAGCTGCAGAATGGAGATTTACCCTTATATAAGTTGAACTTTGGGGTTATTACTCTATTGCCTAAAAAATAAGATGCAAGCCATATTGAGCAATACCGACCAATTTGCTTACTTAATGTCAGCTTCAAGATTTTTACGAATGTGGGAACGAATCGTGTTTTGTCTATTTCCCATAAAATTATTAGACCAACCCAATCCGCTTTCATTCCGGGTCGAAATATTTTAGAAGAGTGGTCATCCTTCACGAGACTATTCATGAGATGCAGACCAAAAAACTTGATGGGGTCATTTTCAAAATTGATTTTGAAAATGCCTATGATAAGGTGAAGTGGTCCTTTTTGCATCAAGCACTCCGAATGAAGGGGTTTGATCCTAAATGGTGCGAGTGGGTAAGCCGCTTTGTTCAGGGGGGAGCGTGGAAATTTGTGTTAACGATGATATTGGTCATTTTTCGAAACACTAAAGGGACTTCGTCAAGGAGACCGCTTATCCCCCATACTTTTTAATATTGTTGCGGATATGTTGGCTATAATCATTGCACGGGCAAAAGATGACGGTCAGGTTGGTTCTTTGATGCCCCATTCGGTGGATGGGGGGATATCGATTCGGCAATATGCAGATGATACGATCTTGTTTCTCGAAGATGATTTAGAAAAGGCTGGCAACATGAAGTTAATTCTATCACTATTTGAACAATTGTCTAGGGCTAAAAATTAACTTTCATAAGAGTGAGCTTTATTGTTTTGGTAATACCGTGGAGAGGCAAGAGGAGTATAGACCCTTATTTGGGTGTGATGTTGGTTCACTACCGTTTAAGTATTTAGGTACCCCAATTCATTATCTTAAGCTCCTCAACAAAGAGTGGAAAATGGGGAGGATCATTTTGATAACAAGTTGGGTTCTTGGGCTGGGAATATTTTATCTTACGGTGATCTGCATATTCTCATTAATTCGGTTCTTACTAGTTTGCCTATGTTTTTACTATGCTTTTTTCCAGTGCCTGTTGGGCTAAGGAAGAGCTTAGATTTCTTTCGTAGTAGATTCTTTTGGCAAAGTGATTTACACAAGCAAAAATATCGTCTGTCCAAATGGAATATTACATGCTTACCAAAGGATCAAGGTGGTCTAGGAATTGAGGTCCTAGAAGTTAAAAATAAATATTTATTTTCCAAATGGCTCTTTAAACTTTTACATGAAAAGGGGGTGTGGCAAGAACTTATTTTTAACAAATACTTGTATGATCGAACTCTAACTCAAGTATAGGCAAAACCTCATGATTCTCCTTTCTGGAAGGGAATCATGGGGGTTAAGAATGATTTTTTCCAACAAGGACATTTTAGGATAGGGAATGGTCTATCTACTCGGTTTTGGCAATATACTTGGTTAGGTAACTCACCTTTGGCTACTCAGTACCCTTCTTTATTTAATATTGTGAATCGTAAAAATGTGTTAGTGTCAGATGTGCTGTCACATAATTCTCTCAATATTCAGTTTAGAAGGAATTGGTCAGGGGAGCGGTGGGATTCTTGGTTGCGCTTAGTTCGTGCTCTTATGAGGATTAATCTTACCAATGAGGTAGATAAATTCGTTTGGGGTCTTACTGAGACAGGTGTGTTCTCAGTTAAGTCTATGTATATTGATTATATGCTTGATCATAGTCCTTTTTGCATACATATCTTTGGAAGTTGAAAGTTCCATTGAAGATTAAAGTGTTTATGTGGTTTCTGCAACGCAAAGTGATTCTTACAAAGGATAATTTAGTTCGGAAAAATTGGAAGGGGTGTACAAAATGTGTGTTCTAGGATTATGATGAGACGGTTGATCATCTTTTTATTTCCTGTAACTTTGCTAGACATATTTGGAGATTGCTCCATTTCACGTTTAGCGTAGCCCAACCCACTAGTGTTAACCATATGTTTGGTAATTGGATACAAGGGATAGACAGGAAATCTAAAACCCGCATTCAAATTGGAACTTGTGCTTTCGTGTGGGCTATTTGGAATTGTAGGAATGATGTCGTGTTTAACAGATCGAAAGGTGCTCATTTTTTGCAGGTTGTTCACCGTGCCACATATTGGATCCAAATATGGTCTTATCTTCTGCCGTTGGAGCAGAGAGCGCTTATGGAGTCTGGATGTTCTCGCTTGATGGCAGTGGTTCGGGCTATCTACAGCCAGGGTGGCTGGCGGCATACTACAAAACTTCAATATGTGTAGTCTTAGTTTGATGTTGGTGTTTCTCTGGTTGATTCTTGTGTCCATGATGGATGATGCGTGAGGTGTAATACTATGGATTATTACTCTTTATTTTTAATATAAAAGCATCAGCTGTGTGCATCATCACGATGCAGAGGCTGGGGCTATGCTCCCATTTCAAAAAAAATGAAGGACCAAAAATACTGAATTTTTTTATTTCTTCCGGAAGAACCCGAAAGGTACATGAGGTAGAAGGGGAGCCTTGTACCCCCCTCCACTGCCTCTCGATGTCTATATCTTCCCATCGTTACAAAACGCTTCATGGCGGAGTTTATTTAGAGCTTCCACCAAAAATCCATGTTCTGCAAAGAAACAATCTAGAGTCCCGTTCCAGTACTTTGCCCGAGGGGAAATCCACTTCAGCCGATGCTTGTGTAGTTCACTTCTATACTATGGGTACATGGAAATAGCTAGATGTTGCTCTCTCTCTCTCTCTCCCTTGATCTTCAATACAATGATCTCATGCGCCTCCCTACATGATTGAGATCGATGATGTAATCAATGTTGTGTTTGTTCGGATATGATGAATTATGACTTTATGATCACATTTATTAGTGAACTTATTTGAGATCCTTAATGTTCATTTCTTGCGTTATTTATTTCAATATACGCTCCACAATTTATTTCTCTACTCTATCCAATTTAGATGGGTAGATCTTCAGAGCAGTGCTATATGATATTGGGTTCAACCTTGAAGTGTTCTATCCTAGTGACAAAAAGGGAACATATATGTATTGTGTATTTACTACCGAGGACAAATAATAAATATTTTTGGGTGTTTTATTTTCTCAAAAAAAAGAAAGAAGCAAACGAGAAAACTAATGGATATACAAAGTATCAAATATTACATCAAGACACATACCGAATAAAAAAAATTAACAACGTGTCAATCGAAATACATACTCTCACAAGCTTAGGATTTTGGCCTAAGTTGGTTATCACTGCCATCAAAGACAATCCCATCCGGCTCCGGGCTGTGGTTGCGGCTGCTGTGAGGATGATGCTTCCATGTCGTCGTACTGGGCGCGTACTCTCCCCAAGCGCCCGCTCCCTTATCCTCATATGGCTCCTCCTGCTCGTCCTTGTCCTCGCGCATGGCAGGTTCGTGGAAGACCGGAGGCACGAGAGATGCTTTGAGCTCCTCCTCTGAAAACGACCACCCTATCCAGGCATCATGATAAAACAACAAAGGTGCAGTCAAAGTGACGAGTCCAGGTTTGACGACATCATTGGAAAACAACAGTTTATAGTGCAAATCTCCCCAAGTGGACTTACTGTAGAATAGGTGTTATGCTAGGAGACCCTTTCTCCCACTTCTGTTTGTACTTGTAGCTAATATTTTGCAGTCCATTTTAAACAAAGCAATGCAACAAGGTTTCATGAAAGTCCCAATGGATATTCCTCGCTGCCCCAGATTTCCCAGTGATTCAATATGCTGATGACACTCTTTTGGTAATGCAAGCAGATATTAGGTAGTTATTTTACTTGAAATCTCTTTTTCAAATCTTTGCTGATTCCACTGTCTTAAGGGTAAATTATTCATAAATAAATGATGGTGCCTTTGAATATTGCTAATGATAAAGTTGAGATCCTCACTAGAACAATCAATTTCCAGCTGGGTTCACCTCCATTCACTTACTTGGGTCTTCCATTAGGTACCACAAGACCATCCCTATCACACCTTATGCCTATGGTACAGAAAGAAGACTCTATGGCATTACAAATTTCTGAAACTATGCTGGAAAATTGGAAATTGACAAATATGTTTTGTCTTCCATGCCTATATTCTTCTGTGCACCTTGGAAGTTCCTGTTACAATCAAAGAGAAACTAAACAAGTATATGAGACACTGTCTTTAGAGGAAACGAGATATGGAAGACAATAAACATGCCCTAATAAAATGGAAGACTGTATGCAGGAAAAACCCCACAGAGGTCTAGGGGTAATGAACATTGATGCTAAAAACAAATCTCTGTTGTTAAAAGGCCTTCACAAATTTTATAACAGACTGGACATACCCTGGGTTCACTTGGTCTTGGGACTCCTATTATTCTATCAATCAATTGCTTGGTGCTAGGTCCCAAGGGTCCTTTTGGTGGAGAGCTCATATAAAACTTATAAATTCTTATAAAGGAATTTCTAGATGTCAAATTGGCAATAGGTAAATCTGCTTTGTTCTAGCATGACTTATGGCATGATAATTGTTTGGATCAACAGTTCCCTCACTTACATTTTTTCCATAAATATAGATATTTCTGTCAGTTCTGCAGTACAAAGTGAATGCCTTGAGGATATCTTTCATTTACCTATGTCCAGATAGACTTTCAATGAATTTATTTAGCTGGAAGAGATTTGGAGGAAGGCTCAACAAAATAATATGAATGCTCCCAAGGATACTGAATTTTCCTCAAGAAAGGCTTACAGAGCTCTCATTAGACACCAACAAGTTACTCCTCAATTTTCCTGGATATGGAGCAGCTCATGTCAACCAAAGCAAAAGATTGTTTTTATGGCTATTACGTCATGACATATTCAATACAGGGAATCTTTTGGCAAGGAAAAATTTCCAGCCTCGGTCATACAATTGTGCCACTTTGCAATGTCCCCAAGAGAATCTCTAATCCATTTATTCCGGGCATGCCCCTTTGCTGCTCAATGTTGGGACTATGTTTGCCTTAACATAAGTGCAAGTGTTTACCTGCAAGAAGCTTTCCAAGACCAAAGAGATAGACTTAATTTGCCATTTTTTATGTCTTAGCTTCGTGGAGCATCTGGATGATTCAAAACGATAAAATCATTAGGGATGAAAGGCCAGCTTTTGAAAAGTGGAAGGCTTTGTATTGATCAGAATTTAATTGGCTTAAATTCAGAATTAAAGCCAAACATGTTGTCCTCTTTAGAAATTGTCTAGAGACATTAACTCAAGTATTTGTAATTTTTTCCTTTGTTTTACATGTAAATTTTTGTATGATATATATAAAAATTGAAGTGTGAAACTCTTCCGCCTATTTTCCTGAAAAAACGTGTACTTACGAGAAATAAAACCATGATTTATCATAGAAGCAATGACAAGTCTCAATACGGACAGCTGGTAGTCATTGGCATCACCCTCCTTCTCACCTAAGGCAAGAATGCGCGAGGCAATGCTGCTTCCAAAAGTATCACCCTTCTGTCTATTAGTGTAAAGACGTCGAGCAATTAAAGCACCAATGTTATAATGTTTCTCCTTCTTAATAGCATCTAGGAGTATAGCAAGATCGTGTGTAGAAATAATACTTGTCTTGTCCCTAGCAAGCACTCCTCTAGAAAGATAGTAAACAAGGTACCTAATAGCTGGAAACTGGATGTTTGAAATTTTACCGTGTCGCGAGGGTCTCATGTCCCCATAAAAAAATAGAAGAGTAGAGGTGCCTTAACTCAGCCGGTTGCGCGCACATCTTTCTAGTGCTTACCTCATTGGGCACATCAAGCATCCTACAAAACACAGAAAGTTGCATTTGATATGGTTTATCATATATCATAAACTCAACATTAGGCTTATGCTTATTGTCATTAAATATAAAGATTTGCACAAAATGCTTGTCAGTTTAGCATATTGGGCCATCTCCCCGGGAATAAAATGCTTCAACCTGCATTCTCAATTAGTTCAAAGAATTTTCCTTCAATACCTGCAACTCGTAAGAATATATAACAAGGAAATACAAAAGAATTAGTTGACCTATCTTTAAACGTGAGCTGCGGATGCACACCATCCTTATTATAAGCGGGCCTCATGGGAGGATATGAACCAGAGGATCTTATCTCTCTACTAGAGGAGGAAGTCATCTTCTTCTTACCAATCAATCCTCCTAAACCAAACATACTCCCATTCTATTTTTTTAAAGTATCATAAAACTGAAATCTTGCATAATAGTCATAGTAAACCACTCTACCAACTACAGGATCACTAAAACATGCATAAAAACAATTTTGAGAGTCCTAAAACAAGCATGCAAACTCACATAACAGGTCACCTAGTGCAGAAAAGTACTCAAGATGTACAATACCATTAAATATTTTACAAGAAGAGGTGAAGGAGTCACATAGCGAAGAATCAATGCCCCAAATCTCATCTATAATGATGGGCTAGGCAAGGAAATCGGAAAATTTTGAAGAAGACCATCAAGAACATGAGTTATGGCACTAGCAAAGTAAAATATTGGGCGAGAGAAAGCATGGGGGACTGTCTCACCTTGGAGGAGCCCTATGGGCCCCATGCGGGTTGGTGGCACAGCCAGGGGTGCGGCCGCGCCCCCTGGTCACCTGCCCCTTGTGGGTCCACTTGGTCAGCCCCAAGGTCCACTACGGCTCATTTTTTCATGCGAAAATTTAATATGATTTTATGGAATTTTTTGACAGATATATTTCTGGGCATTTTCAGAATATTGGAAAATGAATAAGATGCAAAAATGTTTTCAAGAAACAAGCTAAAATAATTATAAAACTAAAATTGCCAAGTAAGAAGGTCTACTAAATAGAGAATGCATGGAGCTCATGGTTTCATGCATGTAAAATGGGTTTGTTAGCAAGGTTGAACAAGTCTTGCTACCAGTATAATTTTATACGACATATTTTTTGAATTCCAACAATAAGTTATGTTATCTCAACCTTGATAGACATTTTTCTGATCATAACAATTTGATATTCTTTATGATGAACTTTTATAGGACAATATATGGCTCCAATCTTAATATTTTCAATATAATTCAAGCCATTCTTCTTATCAATCTTCTCTGGAAAAATATACCGTATGTTATTTTCATTGACATTAAAAGTGACCTTTCCTTTGTTACAAGTAGTAACAGCCCCTACATTATTAACGAAAAGGTCTTCCAATAATAATAGACATGTTCTCATCCTCAGGCATTTCCAACACAACAAAGTCAGTTAAGATTAAAAAATAGCAACTTGGACGGAACGTTCTCAAAAATACCAATAGGAATAGCAGTAGATTTATCAGCCATTTACAAAGAAATATCAGTGGGTATTAACTTGTCTAAATAAAGTCTCTTGTAAAGAGAGAAAGGCATAACACTTACTCCTGCACCAAGATCACATAAAGCAGTTCTCATATAATTATTTTTAATAGAGCAAGGAATGGTAGTATACATGGATGAGCAGCTTCTTGGGAATTTTACCATTAAACGAGTAATTAGACAGCATAGTAGAAATTTCCTCATTAGGAACTTTTCTCTTATTGGTAACAGTAGCTTTCATATACATGGAATAAGGATGCAATTTAATAGCATGAGTCAAAGGAGTTTGCAAAAGAGATGTTTATTATAATTTTCCTCTTCTCTAGCATGCTTCCTAGCAACAAATTCTTCTTTATTATACTTCTTAACCTCGGGAAGCTTTTTATGTTCTTCTTCACTTTCTTTCTTATTGGAAGCATCATTTTTATCATTCTCATTAGCATGTTCATTACCACGTTCAGTTTCAACATCGGAAATAGATATACTACTAGGATTCTAATAGATCTATATAAATATCAAGATCATTAGAACCCTCTACTTTTTATGTTTGTTTTTCTTGTTAAAAGAACTAACAGCTTGTTTGTCAAGCATTTGAGAGTATTTTTCAATTCTTTTAGTATGTCCCTCGGGATAAAGAGGCTCCTGAGTGAAGGCACGAACTCTAGTTTTAACACTATAAGAATGTTTATTAACTTGAATAGACACTTGAGCACACAAATCTTTCTGCACTTTAGTAATTTGTTCAAATTGAGTTTGAACCATACAAAAATACTTAACAAGACCTTTAACATCATCAACTATTATTTCTGAAACACCATGCATCGTTTCTAATGATACGTGAATTATCAGTCTATTGCTTTTGAACTTGCATGCCTAAGTGTTTTTGTTAACCAATTATCAAGATCATCCAAATATTTTTCAGGAGGTTTATCATGACGAATGTTACTTGCATTAAAACTCAAGAGAGAGTGTACCTCTACCATAGGAGGTTGAGTGGTAGGCTCACACAATTTTTCAATAGGAGGTGGATTCTTAACATCTTAAGCTTTGATATGCCTTCTCTTTAATATATTCTTATCTTCTTGCATATCTTTAGGACTTAGAAAAAGAACTCCCCTCTTCTTTGGTGTTGTAATTGGTTAGGGTTTGGGAATAACCCAATCATCATGGTTCTTGGCTATTTTATCCATTAATTCTTCAGCTTCATATGTGGTTCTTTGACTGAAAATACAACCAACACAACTATGAAGATATGTCCTAGATTCAATAGTCAGTATATTATAAAATATATCAATTATCTCATGTTTAGGTATCCGATGTCCCGGTCTAGCCTTGAGTATAGAAAAATACCTCCCCCAAGATTTAGGGAGGAGCTCACCCTCAAGTTGGTTAAAATTATAAATCCTCTGTAAAGTAGCATGTTGCATCTGAGTAGGAAAATATTTTTCACAGAATACATAAGTTAGATCATGAGGAGTTTTAATTGATCCATGAGCTAAAATATTAAACAAAGCTTTAGCACCATCTTTTAATGAGAAAGGAAACAACTTTACTACATAGTAATCTTGTATCTTCATTATATTAGATAATAAGGAACTTAATTCAACAAGTTTACTTAAGTGTGCAATAGCATCTTTATTTACTTTTCCACAAAAGGGATCAACTTCAACCACAGATATAAGTGTGAGATCAATAGAGAAATCATAATCAACATCTTTAATGTTTATAGGAGAAGTGGCAAATTCAGGGTTAGGGACAAACTTGTTTTTTGTAGCATGTTTTTCAAGAATTTTTTTCAAAGCATCATGATCCATGGAAGCATTAAATACATATAATCTCTAAGAAATTCATCATCAAGTTCAATATAGCTATCATCAGGATAATCACTCTTATAGTTTCTCAAATCAGGATAGCTAGCTGATTTATCAGGTGTAAAAGGTGGTTCATCAAACATTTCATCACTTTCAATTTCTTTAGATTTAGCAATTTGTGATTCAATAAAATAACCTAGTTAACCAGATTCATCAAGCATAGTAGAAGCATCATCAAAATCATCAGACACAATATCAGAACTAGTAGAATTGTAGAAGGAACATGTGAAGCATGTGGATGTGGTGGTGGTGAAACAAACTTACTCATAACAGAAGGTAAATCAAGAGAGATAACGGTGTTCAGAGTTGTACCTTGCCTTGTCTTGCAAGGTAATATTGGAATCTTTGAATTAGTACTCTTTCCCATGATGGATAATAAATTGCAGCAAACAATATAAATCCCAAGTGAACTTATAAATAGAGCTACGCTCCCCGGCAACGGTGCCTGCAAATAGTTTTGATAACTCACAAGGTTGGGGGATCGCAGTAGTCTTCGAGGGTAGTAAAATCCAAATTTATTAGTCAACACAACGGGAGTCAAAGAATACCTATAAGCTTAGCAACTGAGTTGTCAATTCAGTCACACCTAGAAAGATACTTGCTTGACACAAATTATTAGCATAAATAGTGATATAATGGCAACAATAGTGTGATAGTAACACCAGTATGAAAGTAACAATGGCAATAGTAACAATGAAATTAATTGTGGTAAACAACAGGGTTAAAGTAACAGTAGCAATAGTAACACCGTAGGCATAGAGACGGATGAACGGGCGTTGCATGGATGAAATAGATCATGTAATAGTAATAACATAGGGCACGTCAAAATGAATAATAAGTATCCAACATCATTCAAACATAGTAATGTATCCCAAATATAGTTTTACGTGCTGGCTATAAGAAATTGCACACCGTATTTTTTTCCAACCGTCATGTTTCAACGCGGCCAATCATGGAACTTATGGTAATAAAGGCATTCCTTTTACGAAACGCCAGAAAATAATTAACACTCGATGGATACATGTAATCCTCAAATTATAGTCCTTTCCCAATGATATCCCAATATGTCACTTTTGGGTCTCCAGTTCTGGACTATAATAGTGTTGGGAATATGCCCTAGAGGCAATCATGTATGATGTAATTCCCAATGTATTCATAAAGTCGTCCTTGTTTTGAACATCTGATATATGTCATTGAATATGTGATTCG